>JAKSZP010001603.1:0-114799 GCA_022478985.1 Massospora cicadina
GGGTGGCCTTTAGAATGTATAGTTCAACGTGACCCTGTGGGGCATGGGGTGAGGGAGGCCACCGGTCCATTGGTGAGGTCAGCCAACAGTTCACATCGCCAACTAGGAAAGAATCAGGGGGTAGCAGGAGGGATTTGACCAACGAGAAAATCTCCCAACACTCGTGTGTACTGTTTGGGGCATAAATGTTGATGATTGCGTGTGCTACGTCAGCCCATGAAAAGGTGATGACGAGCACTTGGCCATTTAGGAATGTATATGAGGATACAAATTTGAAAAAATTATTTTTCCAAATTAGCACCCCACAGTGCTTTGACCAAAAGGATAGGGATGGGAGGAGCATTGTTTTCCAAGTTTCCTCAGAACCTTGTGGACAGTGGGACTCCTGGATGGCCAGGATATCCACGGGTAAATTGTGTTGTAAAAAACTCAGTTTCTTAGCCTGGGATGGGGAGCCTTGAGTCCAGCGATATTCAACGTCCTTAAAGTGAAGGTTTCCCCATTGCACCTTAGGTGCAAGGGGGTGGGCCTTGGGCCCACCAGCCTCTTCTAGGTCCCCACGGGCTTTCACAGCAGCGCAGGTGTTAGCAGCAACACTATCGGAGTTTTTGTTGATTTTTGTGGAAAGAGTCACATTGGCTTTGGCCTTCACTTTTTGTTTTCCCAACTTCAGACGAATTTTTTGTGGTGCGGATGAGTTCAGTGCACTGTTGAGTGGGTCAAAAAAAATTTTCAGTTGGGTTAGGTCCCAAGTCAGTTTTGATCAGAGCTTGGGTGCAATGATTGGGTGAGATTGAGTCTCTCATCAGATCCTTGGATTGAGTGGCCCACTCGGCATGGGCTTCCCAATCTGATTGGTTGATGGATTCCCAAGTTGCTTCCACCGCGAAGGTTTCCATGTCCTCCTGGCATTGTGAGTGTGGGATAGCGGTGGTGGCCATGGCCGTTTCCTTGGCCGCGGCCCTATGGGCCTGCTTAGCCTTCTTCCATTCTTGCGGGTAGATATGCTTTACCAATAGGTAGCAGCCTTGTGCTCCCCATGGGAAAGCCTCCTTGGTACTTGCAGTTGTTTTGTAGTGCGCCTCTCCGTTGGCTATGGCCGCTGAGGGGTGCTCTTGGAATGTGACGCCCTCCTTGATAGGGCATGCATGCGCCTTGTGGCTGAATGCATCACAGTGGGTGCAAATGGGGGGCGCGCTGTCCACGGTCACCCGGAATGGGTGGGTGGTATGCCCTGCAATATCAATAAAAGTGGAGTGTGGGATCTGGGTTAGGTCCTTCATGATCTCCTCAGTTGGGGTCAGAACTGCGATGGTTTTGCCAGTGCACAGGTGTGGCATCAGCATGAAGCATTGCATTTCAAAAGATTGTATTTCACCATATACAGCGAGACCATCTTTCAGGTGTTGTTCCAAAATGTCACGTTTTACCTTAATAGGCAAAAAGTCAAATGTGAGGAAAATTTGGTTTGATTTTGTCCATCTGGTGCGTTTAATTTTGATGACCCGTTGCCCTTTGGGGAGGTCGACCACTATGCGCACCACAGCAGCCTCATCTGCTGCTTTTTTGCTCTCAAAAACTAGGTCCAGCCAACCATGTGACATGGAGTGAGGTGCAACGTACACCCCGGTCGGGAAAATTTTGTGTACATCTTCACAAAATTTTCCCATGAGGCTGTTTTTTGGATGTCCAGATACATGCGGACTCTGAATTCCACCGACAAAAGTGGCTGGGAGTGTGGCATGTTGATGTACTTGTTGCATCACGCTTGCCATGTGAGTATCACTGGGGAAATCGTGACCACCGAATTTTTAAGATTTTTGTCTATTCCGCCAGATTCTCCGGGGCATTTTTGAACGTTGGAGGCCACGGGCCTTCCACCTGCTCCTCTTACCTTGCTTGCCCAACTGCTCCCTGACATGGGCGCAGAATAATCTCCTCTTTGAGATTATCGAACTAGATTTATTCTTGAATTAAATAGGTTGCAATAGTGATTGAAACGAGAAAGAAAATTATTGTTCATATTTTAAATTTTTAAATTTTTAAATTTATTGCGGGGAAGGCCAACCATGGGATGGACACTTCCAAATATGACTCAGACGAGACAAAACTTAGTACCAGGGAGGCACCCTGGAGAAGCGATGCTATCTCTTGTTGCCAGCGGGAACGCCACTTATGGGAAGGGGAGGGAACGTGTGTAGGGGACGTAGCCACTATTGAGCACGTGTGGAGGAAGGGGTCTGATTTGATGAACTAGACTGGGAACCAGGAGGAGACCAGCTGTCAGCGACGCGGTGGGAGATATCCAAACATCCACACTTGAAAGTGATCCACCAAATGAGACCGGAATCTGTGGACAGCTTCAGGAGGGTGGGGATGGATCCAGCGATGGCATCCAAGACAATCGTGTGGATAGTCCACATGGCGATTGCAACCACCAGAGCACGGAGGGAGGGTGGGAGGGGAGAGGCCATTGATGAAGCAAACATATCTCTTGACAGACTGAAGGGATGTGTTTGATCCTGGCCTAGCAGACGTTGGACTTCGCGCCATATTACTTTAGAGGTGGGGCACTTCTCCAGGCGGTGAAACAGCGTTCCATACTGGCCACACACGACACAGGATGAGTGTAAAGCATTAGAGCGCTCAGCTGTATGATACACCCGCCTCAGGCAGCGCCACACATGGGAGCGGACTTGAGGCTGCAACAGAGGATGGTGTGCGTATTTCCAGATAGTCTTTTGGGTCTCAGTGGAATAAAGGCTGTCCATCATGTCCAGGTAGTCCACCCTGGATAGGACTTGAGGTTGAATGGGGATCACGCCATCATGGATGGGTAGCCCCTGTACCTCTTGTGTGAACTGAGGAGAGGGGCGGCCTCTTTGGGTTGTATGTCCACTAATAAGAATTCTCCTCTCTGCACTTCGCATGGAGAGTAGGATTCGTTTGTAGTGGGTTTTGGTCCCGTGAAGACCTGTGGCCGATGTGTGTGATGCGAGGTATTTCATCAGGGAGTGGGGGTTTGATGGATTGTTGAGGCCCAAGGCTCAGGAGAAGTTGGAGCGGGCCGCGCGGGACCAGTGTTGGGATGGGAGTGTAGGAGCTTTGACGGCCGCAATCCAGGTGCCTAGGATCTTGGCGGCATGGGCTTTGAAGTCAAGTAGGCCCATGCCACCATGATGATGAGGGCCAAACATGACCTCTAGCCGTACTGGTGGAGGGCGGCCTGACCAAAGCCAACCTTGTAGCAAAGCATACAGGGATTTGAAGAAGCTTGGGGAGAAGGGGATGGCGTGGGCTCTGAACCAGACTTTGGATAGGAGCATAGAGTTGGCAAGAACAACCCTGCCAGTGAGGGTAGTAGGGTGGGCTCTGAGAGAGGCGATTCGCTTCGTCACGTTGTCCAGTATATGGCACTCCATTACTGCTGACGCGTATCCACCTGCCTCCATCCACACGCCCAGATGGCGTACCAGTCCTATAATAGGTCGTGGCACAAAGGGGAGCACCAGTGGAGCAGTATATTTTGAGTTAGTAAGGCGTGGACGTGGGCGAGCAGATGGGCCGGGTTGGGAACTACTTGCTGGGGCCCAGCAGTTCTGAAACCGACTAAGGAGGATGATTTCAGTTTTGGAGGCGTTCAGTGCCGCGTTGCTTACCCGGGAATATTCCTGGATGAGGGCTTGAAGCGCGCGTGCATCTTTGTTATTAGACACCCCCACCACGCAATCATCTGCAAATGCCATCATCTTGACTGGAAGTTGCCTGGCACATGGACCCCAGTGAGTTGGGCATTCACATTTCGCAGTAGTGGGTCAAGGCTGAAGTTGTATAAGAGTGGGCTGAGGGGGTCCCCTTGTCGCAGGCCCCTTTGAGGATGGACTACTTCCGTTAGGAAACCTGGGCCACGCACTGCCATTGTTGCAGATTCCATGAGCAGCATCACCCAGTTAATGAAGCGGGGGGTAGGCGGAATTGTTGGAGGCAGGCCCTAAGGTATTCCCAATTTACTCTATCATAGGCCTTTTGTTGGTCCAAGAATACAAGTGCCCCAGAGGCTGTGGACTGACACACATTAGCCACAGAATGCACGTTATCCCAAATCGACCTTCTGGGGATGAAACCAAATTGTTCTGGGGAGATGGTGGCAGATGCTACAGTCTCTAAATGGTTAGCCATGATTTTGGTTAAAATTTTGGTGTCTATGTTTGTTAGAGAAATGGGGCGCCAGTTGGCTAAGTCTAGCCTATCCCCTTTCTTGAAGAGTGTGACCGTAAAGGCCTCATGTCCTCCTGGTAGGAGGCGCATTTCCAACAGGCTTTGGTTGAGTGAGGTTAGAAGCAATGGGAATATATATTTAAAATATTTTTTGTAGAACTCATATGGAATGCCATCTGGGCCTGGGCAATTTTGGTTTGGCGCACCACGAATGGTAGTCCATAATTCGTTTGGAGTAATTAAATTCATTATTTCTGGGTATCGGAAAACAGTGCAGATATGAGCTCAGTCAAGAAATTCCGCCATTTCGGCTGGCTGAATTGGTTCAGCTCGTTATAACTCAGAGTAATATCTTTGCATTTCGATTGCCACTTCGGCTGGTGTGTCCACAATAGAATTATCTGATCTTTGCACCTGTGTGCAGGCCACGCTCTGGCATGGTGCAAAAATTTTTATGAAGAAGTATGCGTTGCACTTGTTGCCTTTAGTGATGCATGTGGCCCTGTATTGGACACAAACCTGATGTTTGTGTTGCCTTTCAAGTGTGGTGAGGTGGGCGGCTGCCTCTGCCCACTTCCAGCCCCATGCTGGGCTGTATCCTGTGGCTGGAATGTTGGACTCCAAGTGGGCCAATTCCGCCAGCGCTTGCGATATAACTGCCGATGTGGCTCATGAGCATCTGGATGAGAGATGGCGATAGTGGCGGATGGTGTCTTCTTTGAAAGTTGCCCATGTGGAAATGGGGTCCGCGCAAAATGGTGCAACAAACGATTTTGCCAAAGTTGCCTCTTCCACCCACATGGAAAATCCTGGTGACGCGAGCTCTGGGGGGCAGATTTTGCACCAATGTGGGGCCTTTGCAACTGTGATGGGTAAGTGGTATGTTATCAAGACCAGTCGGTGGTGGGAGAATTCCATTTTCGTTGTTTTGAAGTAGGAGATGTGGGGTTGGAATTTCGCTGGCGCTAGAATAAGGTCGATGCGGGTCATGGACCTTAATTGGCCGTTGTGGACATGAGGATGCATCATGTTTTTGAGCAGTGGGGCATGTCGTGGCAGCGCATCCATTAACCCAAGGGTGGCTTTTAGAATGTGTAGCTCTACGTGACCCTGTGGGGCATGGGGTGAGGGCGGCCACCGGCCTTTTGGTGAGGTTAGCCAACAGTTCATGTCGCCAATTTTAAAGAATCAGGGGGTAGCAGGAGGGATTTGACCAACGAGAAAAATTCCTGACGCTCATGTGCACTGTTTGGGGTATAAATGTTGACGATTGTGTGTGCAACATCGGCCCATGAGAAGGTGACAATGAGCACTTGGCCATTTAGGAATGTTTCTGAAGATATAAATTTGAAAAAATTGTTTTTCTGAATTAGCACCCCACAGTGCTTCGACCAAAAGGATAGGGATGGTAGGAGCATTGTTTTCCAAGCTTCCTCGGAACCTCATGGACAGTGGGACTCCTGGATGGCCAGGATATCCACGGGTAAATTGTTTTTAAAAAAACTCAGTTTCCTAGCCTGGGACGGGGAGGCCTTGAGTCCGGCGATATCCAGCGTCCCTAGAGTGAAGGTTTCCCCCTTCGCACCTTAGGTGTGAGGGGGTGGGCCCCCGGGCCCACTAGCCTCTTCCAGGTCCCCACGGGCTTTCACAGCAGCGCGGGTATTAGCAGCAACGCTATCAGGGTTTTTGTTAATTTTTGTGGAAAGAGTCACGTTGGCTTTGGCCTTCACTTTTTGTTTTCCTGATGTCAGACGAATTTTTTGCGGTGCGGATAAGTTCGGTGCACCGTCGAGTGGGGCAAAAAATTTTTTTTGGTTGGGATAGGTCCCAAATTCAGTTTTGACTGGGGCTTGGGTACAGCGATTGGGTGAGATTGAATCTCTATTGGATCCTCAGATTGAGTGGCCCATTTGGCATGGGCCTCCCAATCTGATTGGGTGATGGATCACCGAGTTGCTTCTGCCGCGAAGGTCTCCATGTCCTCCTGGCGTTGTGAGTGTGGGATGATGGTGGTGGCCTTGGCCGCTTCCTTGGCCGTGGTCCTATGGGCCTGCTTGGCCTTCTTCCACTCCTGCGGGGAGATGGGCTTTACCAATAGGTAGCAGCCTTATGCTCCCCATGGGAAAGCTCCTTGGTGCTTGCAGTTGGTTCATAGTGCGCCTCTCCGCTGGCCATGGCCGCTGAGGGGTGCTCTTGGAATGTGACGCCCTCTTTGATGGGGCATGCATGCGCCTTATGGCCGAATGTATCACAGTGGGTGCAAATGGGGGGCGGGCTGTCCACGGTTACCCGGAATGGGTGGGTGGTGTGCCCTGCAATGTCAATAAAGGTGGAGTGCGGGATCTGGGTTAGGTCCTTCGCGATCTCCTTGGTTGGGGTCAGAACTGTGATGGCTTTGCCGGTGCACAGGTGTGGCATCAGCATGAAACGTTGCATTTTGAAAGATTGTATTTCGCCATATATGGCGAGACCATCTTTCAGGTGTTACTCCAAAATATCACATTTTACCGTAGTAGGCAAAAATTCAAACGTGAGGAAAATTTGGTTTGATTTTGTCCATCTGGTGTATTTAGTTTCAATGACCTGTTGCCCTTCAGGGAGGTCGACCACTATGTGCACCGCTGCAGCCTCATCTGCTGCTATTTTGCTTTTCAAAACCTAGGTCCAGCCAACCGCATGACATGGAGTGAGGTGCAACGTACACCGCAGTCAGAAAAATTTTGTGTACATCTTCACAAAATTTTTCCCATAGGGCCGTTTTTTGGATGTCCAGATACACACAGACTCCGAATTCCACCGATGAAAGTGGCTGGAAATGTGGCGTGTTGATGTACTGGTTGCATCGTGCTTGCCACACGAGTATCTCCGGGGAAATTGTGACCGCCAGTTTTTTTAGATTAGTTTCTATTCCGCCAGATTCTCTGGGGCGTTTTCAAACGTTAGAGGCCGCGGGCCTTCCGCCTGCTCCTCTTGCCTTGCTTGCCCAACTGCTCCCAGACATGGGCGCAGACTAATCCCCTCTATGAGACTATCAAACTAGATTTAGTCTTGAATTGAATGGGTTGCAAAAGTGTTTGCAACGAGAAAGAAAAGTTATTGTTCTTATTTTGATGAGCGAGAAAAGTTAGACATTTTGAATCAGTGAAAAGAGTACTGCCGCTTATATCCAGTCAAGGCGGAGGAAATTTTGAGTTGTTGACTGAATCTAATTGTTGGATATTTGATAGGGACATAATGTTAACACGCTTAATTTATTATGGATCATATCAGATATAAATGACCATAGATCAGGAATAAATTAAACTTATGAAAAGCTTAAGATCTATGGCCTAGCAATTCCACTTAATAATATTTAACTAAGATGACACGGGCACAGAGGCTTTGTTGGTTTATGTCAAATTTAGTTTTTAATGTCAATTGAGTTTTTAGTCATATCAATTACTAATTAGTGGTATGAATCACCTTGGTATGTGCTTTCAATTGCTTGAGATGAGTATAGTTTGCTATTTGTAGATGTGTTAGAAATGCTGTCTTGAGAATAATTCCAAGTTTGATACTGACTTTGAGGCATTTAAGATGTCTTGAGTCAAATGGATTGTAGACCCTCAAATGAACTCGTTACTTTCTCTGGCCAAGTGCCATTGAAATTAAGGCGTCATGGGTAAGATGTGGTGAACATCAAGCCCTATAAATTATCCCAAGTTGATACTAATAAATCATCAACTATTACCACAAGTTTATAGTTTAATTTATAAGATTTTTTGTTTTAATAATTTATGTTGTATTAAATCAAGGATTTTCTTGGGATCAGGAAGATCAGGGCAGCGTGCCATCGTCTAAGCAATGACAGAAGAATATGGCTTTAAGTGTAATTACCAAGGAGTTATATCTTAACTATAGTCACCATCTGATCTATTGTTTTCATACAATAGATGTTTGAAACTCCACCTAACCATAGGAGAAGAACCAGCCATCCTTAATAGAACTAAAATTCAACATGGGCTTTAACAGTTTTGATGATTACCATCACTCCCACCATAGTCAACTGGATCTCACGCGCAAGAAATTTCTTGGAGTCTAACCCATTAGTGAAGATATACGTTATCAAGATATCAAATTCTGTCCCTATATATCTCACTTACAAGCAAGGATCCGCCCCCTTGCCTCTACGTTAGTGATGAACCCTTCCACCAGCAACCCTGAAGTAGTAACCCAGTAGTACAATCCCCTGCACTAAGACCCCCAGTGTCTGGGGTTATTTCTGTCTGGTTAATTATTGGGTTTCTTTTCACGCTTGTCTTACATCAACGAGTCATTGTTACCCAATTCTCAGCTCCATACAACATTGTATGAGCGACAATGCCACTGGCATTCTGGATTGCTTTTTGGGTGCTCACAAATCTCGACTAGCAGGCTGGTCCAAATTTTTTCTGCCGTTTTCCTGACACTGGTGCCCTCAATTAGGTCATGTAAACAAGACGTCACCCTCTTCTCTTTTTTGGGCTCCACTCCCCCTCCAGGGGAAATTAGCAAAATAGCTTTTGTGGGCAGGGGCCAACAACATGGCAGCAACTGATTGCTTGGACTAGATTCTGTGGCCTCCAGGAAACGCTTGTGGAAAGCTACAATTAGGTCTTGGGCATGGGTGCAGTCATGTGCTAGAACCCAACTGTTCACTGCTGCATCAAATCCTTTCCAGGGATATAAAACACTCAAGTCTTCTTCTTGCCCGATGAGAGGCTACAATCTCTTCCACTTCCCACTATAGTGCTCCATCCACGAGATAAGCCTTGGGAGTCTCTGGAGGTGGGCCCTTAACCAACGTGAGCTTGCTTTCATGGAACACTAAAAAGATTTGAAACGAGGGGGGAGATCCAACTGATATAAGGCGTGGCCCACATTTTTGACAACGCAGTATGGCCCAATCATCTTTAGTCCTAGTTTTTTGCATGGTTTCTTGATTGGGATGTTTCTAGCATCCAGCATCATGAGATCTCCTTCCTTGTACGCTGACCCACTCTTCTCTTATCATCAGCGCTCTCCTTGTAAGCCTACATTGCCGCATCTAATTTGTGCTCACCCCCTGGTGTACTTTCTTGATCATTTTTGCAAAGTCCACCACCGCTTCCACCTTGGATCCAAAACTGGGCTTATGTTGGTGGAATTGAAACCATAGTTGGCGAAAAGAGGGAACAACCAATTGATGCATGTTAGGCGTTGTTATAAATGAATTGGGCCATAGGGAGATTTAAGACTCAATCTGAATGATCTGCAGCTGTGTACAACCGCAAGAACTGATCTAGATCGGTTCAGTCGTTCAGTCTGCCCATCTGATTGGGAGTGATAGGCAGTTGAACGGCAGGGGCGAATATGAAGAGCCTTACACAACTCTTTTTAAAAAGATGGAGGTAAACTGGAGTCCACAATTGCTAATTATTTTTGGGGGACCCCGTGAAGAGCAAATAATGAGTGACAAAGAGCCTAGCCATTTCCATCATGGTGACTGTAGTTCTGCAGGGAATAAAGTGGGCGAGCTTTGTAAAATGGTACACCACAACCATGATGGCATCGTAGCAATCAAACATTATTAATTCCATAGCAAAATCAACCAATACAGAACTACAAGGCCCTTCAGGCCTTTGAACTGGTACCAACAGACCCACTAGTGGCTGGCAATTTGGTTTCATTTGGTTGCGAACCAGGAACTCATTACAATACCTGCCCACCTGTGTGGGTAACCCCTTCTAAATGTAAGTGTGGAAAATTAGCTCTAGAGTCTTTGACTTTTCAGGATGACCAACGGTGATTCCATCATGATGGTCCCAGATGATTTCCATGCTAAGTGATCTTACAGGAACCCATAAGCGCCCTGAAACCACACCATCTAATCTTTCACGTGATAACCCCTGGTAATATCCTACTTACTCAACGCGCTCTTAGCAAGGACCATAACATTTTTGGCTGACAAAGGCTGAGAAAAACTACCTTTCTAGACATACCATATTCCTCCGCATTTTCCAAAGGAGCAAGCGCTGGCCCATTAGCCGAGGGGAGAGGGAATTTGAGACACAATCTTACCTGATGGAATCATCAAGTGAGTAATATACACATTTAACTCCTTAGGATCTGGAGCTAGTGCATGGTTGCAGCTTAAAGCATCCGCCAAATCATTCTCCTTGCTTTATTAAACTTATAGGAAAACACAAATTGGGCTAGGGTCTCATGCCAGTGGGTTTGCCGTGGGGTCAAGACATGATGTTCGCGGTAGTACATCAAGGCACAGTGGTCTGTATGTACGCAGATGGGCTGGGATGAGCCATGCAAGTGATGACGCCAATAAGTCAGCGCCTTAACCACTGCTAGTAACTCTTTATTATAGATGGCATAATTTAACTCAGGTAAAGACATCTTTTTGGAAAAATATACCACCGGATGCTCTATTCCATCTTCACCTACTTGTAATAGAGCCACCACTATGGTGAAATTGGAGGCATCAGAAGTAACAATGGAGTCTTTATTAGGGTCGACATGGTGAAGAACAGACATGTACAGCAAAGTACACTTTACCGCTTGGAAGGTATCCTGCAAAGTTGGGGAACACTGGAGAACTCTTTGTCCTACTCACCTTATACAAGGGCGCCGCCACTTCAGAAAGATTTGGTGTGAACTTCTTGAGGAACGTACGCGTCCCAAAAGCTCCTCAATTCCTTAACTGAAATTGAAGTGGGCCACTCACAAATCGCCTTCTCCTTGTCTGGAGTTGTCATGTGCCCTTGGTCAAACACGACGTTGCCCAGGAAGGTGAGCTGGGACTTGAAGAATTCAAATTTTCTTATTTTTAATGTAAGTTCAGCTGCCCTTAACCGCTTCACCTGCTGAAGGTGTACTGCATGGGACTAATTGTCAAGGGAAAATACCAGTATATCATCCGTGTAGGCTGCTATTCATACCCAAGCAATTCCCTCAAAGCTGCATTTATATGGCGTTGAAAGATAGTTGGGGCGTTTTTAAGCCCAAAGGGTATAACCCTAAATAGGAGAATCCCTTTTCTGGTACAGAATGCGGTCAGCCACTCCTGGCCCTTCTTGATACAGATCTAATTGAACGAATTTAATCAATACAGCTCTGAGAAGACTATCGCCTTCTTCACATAGCGTGCAATCTTTGAGTCCAGAGGGATGGGATGCATAACTGGTACTGTAACGTTGTTGAGATTCCCATAATATATGCATGGGCATAAGGTACCATCAGCTTTTTCCACAAAGAGAAGTGGAGAACATACAGGGGAGGTTTGCTAAAAAATTTAAACCTTTGGTTACCTGCTCTTTAACTAAACATCTAAGGCCGCTTCTTCCCATACAGTTAAAGGATAAATTGGGGAAAATATATGCACCAGATCAATGGTGAGCTTGAACTCAAAATCAAACTCTAAATGAGCTGGTAGTACATTGGCTAAAGACGCATCAAACAAAGATTCCAAGCCCTCCAAACAGGAAGGTAAAGGAACCTACAAAGAGGGCTTCAGCAACGGAGCAAGACTGACTTAATGGATAATGGGTTAGTGGGGAAAATCGCCCTGAAAGTTTGCTACAGCCAAAGGACAACTAACTTGTGACCACTATATAAAGTTAAGAAGAAGGTATTATCTTTCAAGTTGGTTCTGACGTCAACTTTTGCCACCACTCTACACCCAAACTGATGGGGTACAAGAGGTTTCTAAATAGCTTGAAGTGGTTAGACAAATGATATTTTCCAACTTGATAATCCATTAACCCCATAATTTTAAGCGTGGGAATACCTTGGGAAACCACTCCTCTAACCATACCACCTGGCAAGTAGCTCAGCTCAAGGTCTTTACTAAGTTTTGATCAATAAAATTCTCAGAGGCTCCGGTATCCACAAAAATAGTCGTGCTGATTATCCCTTAATGGGATGAAAGCATAGTAGTCAATAAAAAATATCCTAAATAATCGTTATTTATTTAAGATAACGTCAACACTTTACCACAAAAATATTCTTCAGGCATCGGCATATCTCCAGGGTACGTTTCCAAATCATAGAATGGAGAGGGATAGTTGGCCACTATTACTACTGAGGTCAATTATCCCACCATAACTTCAGCAACTGCATAAACATCTTTGTGTTTAAGAAGTAATTCCTTTTCCACCTCCTGTGTTCTGCGGATAATGGTTGTGTTCAAACGTGAGTTATCTAAAGTGATCTGGTACACTGAAATGGATTCCATATCTGAGCCATAAGAGAAGATATATGGCTTGGTTGTATATAAGGAAATGTCGTTATAAATTTTTTTAGCTAAAAAATCGACACTATACCCATTTCAGCGGTGGGTTGTGCACCATTATACAGGGGCATGAATACCAGGCCCTTCGTTGATGATCCCGCCTGCACCATCTGAACATGGTGCCAAGAAAAAAATTTTATTATATCAATTTTTGGAAATTTAGTGGAAAATCAGGGAATCACAACTCTCAGATTGCAAAGCATCTGTATCTAGCAGGTATGTGCAAGAAGGGTATGTACTTTTCTGTCAGAGGTAGCAAGAATAATAATGAGATTATCCAACCATTGGCAAAATGAGAAAACAGTGGTGAGCATCACCTTGGCCGTGGCCAAAAGCTGGCACACCTGTTTGCACTTTGAGAAAGTCCCATATGGAAAAGTTCATGCATGTAATGTAAAGAGGTTGGTCATCTAATGTTAGAGTGTCTATAACGCTCCAGTTCCAAGTGTGGTGGTGCACGGTGCAAAGGACCAACTCAAAGGAACTAGTTGTCAGATTTAAAATAAAGATAACCTCACAGAGGGTAATTATGAAAAATGACATAAGGTGAGGGTGGTTAGCATGGTACACAGATAGGGATCAAACAAAATAGCAAAAAATGGCTGTGCCCCAAAGGGCTGTTCATAACCAAGCTTTGAACAGGGCTAGAGTGCATGGATTCCCCAGTTAGGCGGAAACCTGGGCGTCCCAGTGTGGTATCTGATGATTTGGTAATTTTTTGCATTAAATTGGCTAATGTAATGCAAGATCTCATTGAAGTGTTCCGTGCACAGATTCACCCAAGTCAACAAAAGAAAAAGTAAACATAATATGGGTTTATTGAAGGGAAGGCAACCAACGAGGAAGGTTGGTATTTTAGGATCATAATTAAACAAAATCAGGGTAATCATCCATCAGAGAAAGTGGTACTAAGCTGAGGTGCACCAATAAATGCACACTCAAATATGACTGGTTATTATAATTTGAAATTGTCCAAAATCAAGTAATTGATTGAAGTTGAGACTGACCCAAGTTGGAAATTTTGTAAACTGAACAGGTTCCAAACCCCGTTCACCAAGTAAACAAATTGAGCTGCCATCATTTATAAGATAACTTGTCCATTTTAACATAAAGCTGTAAAAAGGGGCTGAGCTTTATGCCCCTCACCTGGACCAGCCTGGGCATACCTGGCCTGTACCCAGCGTTGGAACAAGTGTGCTTTTGGTCAGGAAGAACCTGAAACTTGACCCTTTGAACCTCCTGCCACCATCCTTTTCTTTGATGTTGGTGCCCTCAAAACAGGTCATGTAAACTTGATGTAGAAGGTGATGAGCTTAGCAATTTACTGTTACAGAAAATCTCATTTCTTCTAAAAAAATCAAAATAGTAAATAAGGATAGTAAAAAATATAAACCATCTATCTCAGAGCTATAAAGGATATTACTAGATATTTGATAAGGAGGTTGGTATCAGTACCTGTGGTGAAAAGTTCAGCTGACATTATGATGAAGAAGATGGGAACAAGAGCCCAAAGTCCAAAATCTGAAAATTCTGTATAACCAAGAATGATGGGATTAGTAGAATTTGGTCAGTTATTTGGTATTAGGAATATGGGCTTAATGAAATTGGAGAGCCCAAGCTATTGATTGTAGTAAGTTAATAGCACTAAAACCTCAAAAATGGGTTCAAATTTTTAGATGATTAGTTAGATTATATCAAATTAGTTTTTGATACTCAGTCTTTTAAGTTTGGCATAGTAATATAATAATCCTTCCCAATATTATGACTTGTGGTCCTCATACAGAGCACCCAAAGGTCACCTCAAATATTAATATATATCACTTGACCAACTTCCTTAAGCCCCCACTCCTTCATCTGTTGAGTTGTTTCCTCAAAAGCCTTTGTTCCTCTATGTTTTTCTCACGCTTATCTTTGTATTATTGGGTGATTCTAAACCTAATGTATATTTAAACTTATATATAAACAATAGAGAACCTCACATTGGATACTCACTCATTCTGATAATAATGTAAGCCTTAAGGAACAAACCCTGCGGATGGACTGGAAGAAATTCCTATTTTGAATAAAAAAAGAGAAAGCCAGCAGCCATTTCTCTCATCATCATGGGCGATTTAGCCCATGTGATGGATAAAAGGAGGGTAACGGCGAATCCCCTGAAGATAATGCCTCATCCATCCATGTTTACCACCAAAGTTGTGGTGGATAGAATTTAGGAGGTATGCCAGGAGGTGGAAGAGGACAGAGAACTATTGCCTGAAGAAGGTTTGTGCGCATCCCTAGGAGAAAAAATTCACAGGTTTAAGTTCTATGGGAAAAGTTGGGTCATATTCCTCTGAATAGGTTGAGTTGAATTCTGCTGAAATTAAGGCTCTAAGTTAGTTTCAAGTGATAAATCATCCATCTGCCAGGTTTCCCCAAAATTGTGCAAAAGAGACCACCCATGACAGGTACAGGTGCTGTCAATTCTTTCCCCACTTGATGGAGATGTTTTAATATGTCCTGGCTGTGAGTGCAACCTACCACCTGCCAGAGATGTTGTCATCATCATGAAAAGCTCAGTCATATCAGAAGGAACATTTGTTCCAGAAAATTTGATGTTAATATGCCCGATCAAATTGAATTCAAGTCAGTATCAAAATAGTTTGGGATGCTGAACCACTGAAATTGAATCATGGAATGTTATCAACAGCAGTGCATTAGTATTTTTTTACCTCTGTGTGGACATTTAGGCAGTGAGCCCTAACAGGTACCACTGGCACTCCATCTTTCTTCGTTCTTTAGATTTAAATTTTTTGTGAGGAAGGCTGACCAGGGGATGGACACTTCCAAATGTCAACCTGAAAGAAACGAAACTTATCAGGGAAGGCACCCCAGAGAAGTAATGCTATCTCTTGTTGCCAGCGTTAACGCCACTATGGGGAGGGGGAGGGAACGTGTGAAGGGCCGTAGCCACAATTGAACACATGTGGAGGAAAGGGTCCAATTTGATGAACCAAACTGGGAACCAGGAGGAGACCAGCTGTCAGCGACGTGGTGGGAGGTACCCAAATATCCACGCCTGAAAGTGGTACACCAAATGGGACCAGAATCTGTGGACAGCTTCTGGGAGGGTGGGGGTGGAGCCTGCGATGGCATCCAAGACAATCGTGTGGATAGTCCACATGACGATTGCAACCACCAGAGCACGGAGGGAGGGTGGAAGGGGGAGGCCATTGATAAAGCAAACATATCTCTTGACAGACTGAGGGGATGTGTTTGATCCTGGCCAAGCAGACGTTAAACTTCACGCCATATCACTTTAGAGGTAGGGCACTTCTCCAGGCAGTGGAACAGCGTTCCATACTGGCCACACACGACGCAGGATGAGTGTAAAGCGTTAGAGCGCTCAGCTGTATGGTACACCTGCCTCAGGCAGCGCCACACATGGGAATGGATTTGAGGCTGCAACAGAGGATGGTGTGCATATTTCCAAATAGTCTTCTGAGTCTCAATGGAGTAAGGTATGTCCATCATGTCCAGGTAGTCCACTCTGGATAGGACGTGGGGTCGTGTGGGGATCACGCCATCTTATATGGGTAGCCTCTGTATCTCTTGTGTGAACTGAGGAGAGGGGCGGCCTATCTGTGCTGTGTGTCCACTAATACGAATTCTCCACTCAGCGCTCCGCATGGAGAGGAGGATTTGTTTGTAGTGGGTTTTAGTACCGTGAGGACCTGTGGCCGATGGGTGGGAAGCCAGGTATCTCATCAAGGAGTGAGGGTTCGATGGATTGTTAAGGCCCAAGGCGCGGTAGAAGTTGGAGCGGGCTGCGTGGGATTAGTGTTGGGAGGGGAGCATAAGTGCAGTGACGGCTGCAATCCAGGTGCCCAGGATCTTGGCAGCATGGGCTTTGAAGTCAAGCAGGCCCATGCCACAATGATGATGATGACCAAACATGACCTCTAGCCGTACTGGTGGTGGTCAGCCTGACCAAAGCCATCCTTGCAGCAGGGCATACAAGGATTTGAAAAAGCCTGTGGAGAAGGGGATGGCGTGGGCTCCAAACCAGACTTTGGAGAGGTGCATAGAGTTGGCTAAAACAACCCTGCCAGTAAGGGAAGTAGGGTGGGCTGTGAGAGAGGCGATTCGCTTCGTCACGTTGTCCAGAATTTGGCACTCCATTACTGCTGAAGCGTATCCGCCTGCCTCCATCCACACGCCCAGATGGCGCACCAGTCCTATGGTAGGTCGTGGCACGAAGGGGAGCACCAGTGGAGCGGTGTGTGTTGATTTAGTAAGGCGTGGACGTGGGCGAGCAGATGGGCCGAGTTGGGAACTAATTGCTGGGGCCCAGCAGTTCTGAAACTGACCAAGGAGGATGATTTCATTTTTGGAGGCATTCAGTACAGCGTTACTTACCCGGGAATACTCCTGGATGAGAGCTTCAAGTGCGCTTGCATCTTTATTATTAGACACTCCAACCACACAGTCGTCTGCAAATGACATCATCTTGACTGGGGCTTAGCCTGGCACATGGACCCCAGTGAGGTGGGCATTCATGTTTCGAAGTAGTGGGTCAAGGCTGAAGTTGTATAAGAGTGGGCTAAGGGGGTCCCCTTGTCGCAAGCCCCCTTGTAAGCAGAATACTTCTGTTAGGAAGCCAGGGCCACATACTGCCATTGTTGCAGATTTAGTGAGCAGCATCACCCAGTTGATGAAGCGAGGGGTAAGCGGAATTGATGGAGGCAGGCCCTGAGGTATTCCCAGTTTACTCTATCATAGGCCTTCTGTTGGTCCAAAATACAAGTGCCCCAGAGGCTGTGGAGTGGCATGCGTTAGCCACAGAGTGCACGTTGTCCCAAATTGACCTTCTGGGTATGAAACCAAATTGTTCTGGGTAGATGGTGGCAGATGCTACAATTTCTAAACGGTTAGCCATAATTTTAGTTAAAATTTTGTATCCATGTTAGTTAGAATTGGGGCGCCAGTTGGCTAAGTCTAACTTGTCCCTTTTCTTGAAGAGTGTGACGGTGAAGGCCTCATGTCCTCCTGGTAGGAGGCGCGTTTCCAGAAGGTTCTGGTTAATGGAGGCAAGCAGCAGTGGGGATATATATCTGAAGTGCTTTTTGTAGAAATCATATGGAATGCCATCTGGGCCTGGGCATTTCCAATTTGGTGCACCACGGATGGCTGTCCAGAGTTCATTCAGAGTAATCAAATTCATTAATTCTGGGTATTGGGAAATGGTGCGGATGTGGGTTTGGTCAAAAAATTTCGTCACTTCATCTGGCTGAATTGGATCAGATTGCTAAAACTCGGAGTAATACTTTTGTATTTCGATTGTCACTTCAGCTGGTGTATCTGCGACGGAATCATCCAATCTCTGCACCTGTGTGCAAACCACACTCTGGAGTGGTGCGAAGAATAATTTAAAAAGGTATGCGGTGCACTTGTCGCCCTCTGTAATGTGTTTGGCCCTGTACTGAACACAAACCCGATGTTTGTGTTGTCTTTTGAGCATGTTGATGTGAGCGGCTTCCTCCGCCCACTTCCAGCCCCATGCAGGGCTGTAGCCTGTGGCTGGGATGTTGGACTCCAGGTGTGCCAACTCTGCCAGAGCGTTCGAAATGATGGCTGATGTGGCTCATGAGTGTTGAGAGGAGAGGTGGCAAGAGAGGTGGATGGTATCCTTTTTGAAGGCTGACCATGTGGAAATTGGGTCCGCGCAAAACAGTGTAACAAACTCTTTTGCCAAAGTTGCTGATTCCACCTGAGTGAAAAATCCTGGTAGTGCAAGTTTGGGAGGGCGGAGTTTGCACCAGTGTGGGGCCTTAGCGACTGTGACAGGTAAGTGGTAGGTTATCAATACCAGCTGGTGGTCAGAGAATTCAATTTTTGTTGTTTGGAAGTGGGAAATGTGAGATTAAATTTTTGCCAGCGTGAGAATAAGGTGATGTGGGTCATGGACCTTAATTGGCCGTTGTAGATGTGGGGGCGCATCATGTTTTTGAGCAGCGGGGCTTGCCATGGCAGCGCATCTATTAACACAAGGGTGGCCTTTAGAACGCGAAGTTCTACATGACCCTGGGGCATGGGAGGAGGAAGGCCAACGGTCCATGAGTGTTTAGCCAACAGTTCATGTCACTGACTACAAAAGGGTCCAGGGGTAATGGGAGGGATTTGACTGATGAGAAAAATTCCTGATGCTTTTGTGCACAGGTTATGGCATAGATGTTGACAATAGCATGCACCACATTGGCCCACAAGAAAGTGACAATGAGGACTCAGCCATTGAGGAAGGATTCCAAAAATAAAAATTTGAAAAAATTGTTTTTCTGAACTAGCACCCCACAGTGTTCTGACTAAAAAGGATAGGGAAGGGAGGAGCATGGTTTTCCAAGCATCCTTGGAACCTCGTGGACAGTGGGACTCCTGGATAACTAGGATATCCACGGGTAAATTTTTTTGTAAAAACTCAGTTTCCTAGCCTGGTATGGCAAGGCCTTGAGTCCAGCGATATTCAATGTCCCTAAAGTGAAGGTTTCCCCCATCGCACCTTAGGTGCGAGGGGTGGGCACCCAGTCACACTAGCCTCCTCTAGATCCCACAGGCCTTCATGGCAGTGTGGTGTTTGCAGCAACACTATTGGTGGTTTTGTTAATTTTAGCAGAAAGGTTTGCGTTGGCTTTTGCCTTCACTTTTTGTTTCCCCAACATTGAGCAAATTTTTTGTGGTGCGGATGAGTTTGGTGCACCAACGTTCAGGTCAAAAATTTTTTTTCAGGTAGGTTGGAAACCAAGTCGGTTTCAACTGGAGCTTGGTTGCAAAGGTTGGGTGAGAATGATTCACCCATTGGATCCTCAGATTGGTTGGCCCAATTGGCATGGGCTTCCTAATCTGATTGGTTGATGGATTCCCGAGTTGCTTCTGCCTTGAAGGTTTTGATGTCCTCCTGGCGTTGGGAGTGTGAGATAGTGGAGGTGACTTTGGCCGCTTCCTTGGCCGCAGCCCTTAGGGCCTGTTTGGCCTTCTTATGCTCTTGAGGGGAGATAGGTTTTACTGTAAGGTACCAGCCTTGTGCTCTCCACGAGAAAGCCTCTTTGGTGCTTGTGGTTGGTTTGTAGTGCGCCTCTCCGCTGGCCATGGCCGCCGAGGGGTGATCTTGGAATGTGATGCCCTCCTTGGTGGGGCATGCATGTGCCTTATGGACAAACGCGTCACAGTGGGTGCAGATGGGGGGTGAGCTGTCCCTGGTTACCCAGAAAGGGTGGGTGGTATGCCCTTCAATATTTATATATGTGGAGTGCAGGATCTAGGTTTGGTCCTTTGTGATCTCCTCAGTTGGGGTCAGAACTGCATTGACTTTGCCAGTACACAGGTGTGGCATCAGCATAAAGCGTTGCATCTCAAAAGATTGTATTTCGCCATATATGGTGAGACCATCTTTCAGGTGTTGCTCCAGAATGGCATGTTTTACCATAGTAGGCAAAAAATCAAATGTGAGGAAAATTTGGTTGAATTTTGTCCATCTGGTGCATTTGGCTTTGACGACCCACTGCCCTTTGGGGAGGTTGATCACTATGCGCACCGCAGCAGCTTCATCTGCTGCTTCCTTGTTTTGAAACCAAGGCCAGCCAACTGCATGACATGGAGTGAGGTGTGACGTACACTGCGGTCAGGAAAAAAGTGTGCACATCCCCAAAAATTTTTCCTATAAAGCTGTTTGTTGGATGTCCAGAAACACACACTCCATATTCCACCAACGAGAGTGGTTGGGAGTGTGGCGTGTTGATGTACTGGTTGCATCGCACTTGCCAAGTGAGGATTTATGGGAAAATAGTGACCACCGGTTTTTATTTATATATTTTGCCGGTTTCTCCAGGGCGTTTTCAAATGTTTGAGGCTGCGGGCCTACCACCTGCTCCTCTTACCTTACTTGCCCAACTGCTCCCTGACATGGGCGCAGACTAATCTCCTCTGAGAGATTATTAAACTAGAATCAGACTTGAATTGAATAAGTTGCAAAAGTGTTTGCAATGAGAGAGAAAAGTCTCCATCTTTCTTCATTCTCATCATTTAAGTATTTGAAAATTAAAAAAAATGATTCAAATTTATTTATGAAGTTGTAAGTTTTTTAGCACTTAAGGGTAATGGTTTCCAAGTCTAAAAAACCCTAGTTAGTCCTTGAAGCTGCATTTTTAACCATTCATCTGTCAGTATGTATGGATGTACCTCAGGTATTCTGGCTGAGGTTTTGGGTGGTTGTTCAGCCAGAGTTTCAGGTCAGTCTTATTAATATTATCAGCACGCTCCATGATCTAATGGAGCGACACAGATTTTTATCTTTCTCCAACTATCCTATGGGTGGGGTGCAGAGTTGGTTCAGCTCTATGAATGGAGAGTTCGCCTGTTAGTTGAGACATGATGTTATAAAATTGGCGGTATTCAATAGATATGATGGCGGATTTTGCACAGGGTTTGACCCACTGAGCAATCAGGACCAATGATATGATCGTTGCCCTTGAAACAACAGAATAAACTTTTAGCAAATATATATGGAGCACTTGCTCCCACAACCTCTTATAATAAATATACTTAATACCGCAGATTCTTCTTATTCCGCTTACTCTCAACTCAGTTAACAACAACCCTCCTTGACCATCTCATATCGCCTATATTGTAGCGACTTCAGATGCTACATCTTCAATGACTTAGTAGATTAAATCACCATATCTTATTGGCTCCGTCAATTCTTCATTCATTAATATCACAATGCCTATTCAAGGCGATTTCCCAATAACCTGATATCGCCTCATTTCAAGGCGCTCAAATAATTATTACTTATAAAAAAGTTGGCAGATCATACCCATTCCGCTTTAATGACTTAGGGCTTATCGTCCAAGCATATCAGAATCATGACATTACCCCCTCTGACTGGACGATGAGGCTCCTATTGCTTATAAGCTTGGGGTAACTTTGCATGCACTCAGTTGATGATCTGATTGCTAGCAGGGTCCTTGATAGTATATGCGTCCACCCTAATCTTCTCAATAACTTCAAAATAGCCCAATCCAGATACTGGCCAACTTGTGTTTCCGTCCAAAACTGTGTTGAGGAATAGGACCATATCCCCATCTTTGAACTGTGCTAACCCACTACGCCGTACCTGATCAGCAGCTTGCATCCTAATCTTTTTGGCTAAACTGAACGAGTATGCTTCAGTTTGCAATTTGATTAAGGTGTCAGCTAGAGTCATCAAATATTGTTGGGGATCCATTCTGTCAGTATCTTCTACACAGTAGTATAACAGCGCTGTAAGGGCAGGGTGTCAGCTGTATAGTAATCTAAATGGACTCTTCCCCGTGGCCAAATGATAACTAATATTATAAGCGAAGACAATGGTGGACAAAAGGGAGCTCCAATCTGAGGGTCGATCCACTACTAATTTATGGAGTATGTTCACTAAAGTCCCATTGACCCGATCCACCATTCCATTTGATTCAGGGTGGTATGGGGTTGTTAAAACCCCTTGGATCGCCATTAGCTCATTAAGCTTTAGAAGAATTTGGGAAGTGAATTTAGTTCCATTATCAGTAAGGATGGACTGGTGGCAACTGTGTCACTGAATTATATACTCCATAACAAACTTGGCCACTGTTAACGCCCCAAGTCATGTACTGGTCGCGCCTCAACCCACCTGGTCAAGTGGTTGATAGCGACCAATATGTATTTATACCGGTTCGCCCCTGTTGGCAAGGGACCCACAACATCAATTAAAACTGTGTACCAGGCAAAGTGCGACTTCACTAACCAGTTTGAAGACTTCTGACGGAACAGCTTTTCCACTTAGCACTGGTGACAGAAGGAGATAATATCAAGTACATCAAAATTTATGCTTTCCCAATAATACCAGGGCCGCAATAATTCCATGGTCTTCTGTACTTCACCATGTCCAACTGCTTGGTGTGCACTCATAATAATAGTCAGGTGGTTGGAAGGTCTTGGGATATTCATGGTAGTATTCCTCTATCCACTTATACAATTCCCCATTTTTCTGGAACGTATTGGCCCTTATTCCGTCCAATACTTTGATGACTGGGGGCAGTCCATCATCATACTTACCACTATGCATCTTATCAAACATGATATCACTCAGATCTGCAATAGCTGCAATCATGGGTAATCTCAATAAACAATTGGCATTCTGGTGTTTTGCTCCAGGTTGATGAAGAATTTCAAAATTGTATGCCCACAATTTAAAAGCCCATCAGGCCAGACGTCCTTCTAGTTCTTTCAGATTTTGTAACCAGCGTAGTGAGGCATAATCCATTACAACTTTCAATTTCACCCCATGCAAATACATCTTGAATTGCTTATAGGCGTAGAACATCACTAAGCACTCCCACTCAGTCACAGTATAATTGCGCTCATGGCTGTTCAAGCTTTGACTATAATATGCTATGGGGTGCTCTTCTCTTTCCTCATCTTTTCGGGATAGGAATGTCCCCATGGTGGAAAGGGACGCATCCATCTGAATGATGAACTCTTTTTCAAAATTAGGATAGCGTAACACCAGCGCACTGATCAGTGCTGTACGAAGCATATAAAAAGCACGTTGCTGCCATTTCTTCTGTTCAAAAATGGTGTCTTTTCTTAATAACTCGAATAGTGGGCCCCCAATACAGCTGAAGTTAGGGATGAAGCGCTGGCAATAGCCAACCATTCCCAAGAATACCTGTATATCCCACTTGCTTTTGGGCGGAGTCATTTTTGATTAGATTTCACCTTAGCTGGTTGAGGGATCAGCCCCATGGCATCACCACAAACTCTAGGTACTCCATCTGGTCCTTATAGAAATGGCATTTCCGAGGTTTGATCTTGATGTTGGCCTCAGTGAGCTGGCGGAATACTGCTTCTAAATGGTCAAGGTGCTCAGAGAAGGTATGGGAGAAAACATTAATGTCATCAAGGTATACAAGGACGCACAACAGCTTTAGGTCCCCAAGAATATTGTCCATCGCCCGTTGAAATGTAGCTGGGGCATTACACAGCCCTTGTGGCATCCAGGTTGGTTGGAAATGACCTTTAGATGTGATTACAGCGCACTTCTCCTGCTCCGCTGGTGGCAACTCGATTTACCAGTAACCTAAGATCAGGTCCATAGCTGAGAAGAAATGGGCTCCCCCAAGCTGATATAAAGCATCGTCAATATGTGGTAAGGGATATGAGTCCTTTTTAGTGATGCTGTTGAGCTTCTGGTATTCAATTACTACACGGTTAGTACCATCCCTCTTTTTTACAATAAGAACAGGAGAAGCCCATGGACTTTTCGATGGTTCAAGCATCCCTTGCACTAATAGCTTGTCAATTTCCTCGTTTACTACTCCTTCCACCACCCTTGATCAGCGGATCAGCCTTGACCTGATGGGAGGATGATCTCCAGTGTCCAGCCTATGAACCACCCCCCGCATGCATCCTAGATTGTGGTCATCAAAAGTGAAATCTCTTTATATTTTTGAAATAAAGTGATTGCCCTATCTTTCTGTGGTTCCAACAGAGCCATTAATTTGTCACGCGATACAACTGCCATTACATTGAGCTGTGGTTTGAAAGGCAGACCAATTTCCTCCAGTGACCCAAAGTCATGAACCAAAATAACCTCCTCAATGGGGATTAAGTTAAAATATGCCACTATTTGGTGGCGGCAAATTTGAAGTGGTACCATTTGTAAATTTGCAAGAAAAACTTTGACTCCCTTGCTCAGGTAATATAATACCTGAGGCCACGTGAGGCTTGAACCGCGACTGCTGATATGGCCCAATAACTTCCCCATAAAGTCCATATGGAACTTCTATTACCAATTCAGTGTTTACTATAACTTGATGCCCATATGGTATAGATATAGGTCTACCAGCTCTGAGCGGCAGCCCTTGATATTCATAAATTTATTGTGGAAGGGCCTGGGTTTTGCCCTTTAACTGTGTGTAGCGCACTGGGATCACTCCGTCAATATAAGCTAGATTGATATTCCCCATATGCACTGGATCAATTGGCACTCCGCTAGAGGTGAAGTGAATTGGGATTCGCTGACCCAATATTTCAAAAGTCTTGGTTGTCATATCAATAACAGCCCCATAGTGTCGCAAGAAGACTGTTCCAATCAGCAGATCATAATTACTATTCACTAACACTATAGCTAGGGCTACCACAATAATAGAACCAAACCGCAACAGAAGCGCACTGTATGCTCCCTCAGAGATTGTGTTATCTGCTCCAGCAGTTCCATATACCACCCAATGGTCCACATCCGGTTTTAATGACAACTTGGCCACCAACTTTGTGGAGACTATATTGACGGGGGCACCTGTATCTATGATGGCACAGACTTGGGTTTTATCTAAAATCATGTCACAGTAAGTACATTTGGAGTAAGATGCATCTTGACTGTTTATAACATGGACATCTATGGCGTCTCTGTTTCCAAGAAAACCCACAATCCCTTCACCAATCCTGGGGTATTGTTTGATAATAGTGTTGACTAGAAGAGCGACGCTTACCACTTGCAAGAAAGGTGCATCAGAGGAGTGGTCCAACTTTTCTGGTGAAACTTGGTCAAACATCTGGCAAGCATATGGCTCAACCTGCAACAGGGACCCCTCTTCCACCATAGTCGCAGACTGCACTTGTGTCAAAATATTCACCCCTCCAACCGTCTGCTGTTATGATACTGACAGATTGGGAAAGGGAGCTTTCACTGAATATTTTAAAGTGGGTTCAGGTGGGACGTTTGGAGTTAATATAGCGGAGATATAGTGTCCCATCTCTACTCTGCTCTGACTTTTCCCTGGCAGTACTGTTCCAACTGTACGCAAGAGACCTGTTGATTGGGGCACCATTGGGCCATGTTCCCTTGTCGACTACATTTGAAACAGCTGAGCCATAGGGCCCATGTCCCCAATTAATACAAAACAAGCCACGTCAAGAGTTGGGCTGGATGTGATAAGTGGAAACAGGAGTAGGGCAATAGTTGGGCCGGTGACAATAAGCAGGTATGGGGCGGACATTTTCTGCTGAGGGTAACATGGTGGTGTGTGAACTGGACTAGCAGAGTCCCCCAAGTAAGATGATTTGGCAGTTATAGCAGGATGATTCTGCTCAGTATTAGGTGGAGGGAAATTGGCAGATATGCGGTGCAAGAACTAAATAAGTTTAAGCAAAGGTACATCATCATCCAACAGTGGGGCCATAACGTTATGTAACTCATGGTATGGCTTTACAGCAAAAGTTATTGAAATACATATGTCTGATTTGGATAAAATTCCAGCCCTAATTAGCATGTGAGCTTCCGCCATAAATTGCTCAGCAAATGCAATTAGGGTCTCATTCCGCTAAAACTTGATAGTCAAAAATTCAGCCTTCCGCTGAGACATCTTTGCAGTTCCACTGAACAACCACAGCACCATCTCTTTGACTTCTTGGTATGTAATAGAACTTCCGGGAAGGTAACAGATGACTTGATCAGCACTTCCAACGTCCAAAGTAGAAGTAAGCAGTTTTACTCTCTGTTGATCCAAGACACCTTTAGTTGCGGTTTTAAATCACTTAAAGAACCCAGGAATATTCTCTTCTCGAATAAATTGGGGCAGCTTATTACAGAAAACCTCATGAAGCAGCTCATCTTGTTTTTTCAGCACAGTGTCCAAAGCTAGTTTCAGTTCCACATTGGCAACTGACACAGATTGATGTTAGAATTTTTTTATCAACTCAACATTGATGTAACATAGCTGGCAACTGTTATTTTATCATTTATATTTGATCAAGGGCTCCCTGTAGTGAGCACCACTGTTATAAAATTGGTGGTATTCGAATTGATATGCTGGTGGAAATTGCACAGGGTTTGACCCACTGAGAAATTAGGACCAATAATATGATGATAGTTGCCCTTGAAACAACAGAATAAACTTTTAGCAAATAAATATGGAGCACTTGCTCCCACAACCTCTTTTATTAAATATACTTAATACCGCAGATTCTTCTTATTCCGCTTACTCTCAACTTACTTAACAACAACCCTCCTTGACCATCTCATCTCGCCTATATTGTAGCGACTTCAGATGCTATGGCTTCTATGGGTTAGTAAATTAATTCGCCATATTTCATTGTCTCCATCAATTCTTTATTCATTAATTTCACAATAGCCTATTCAAGGCGATTTCCCAATAACCCATTATTGCCTCATCTCAAGGCGCTCAAATAATTATTACTCATATTAAACTCAGTAGAAACTACCCATTTGTAAGTCTCAGGGAGTGTCCTTTGGCTCTTGATCGAGCTATCTTTCCATTCCCAAGTAAGAAAACACTGAAGAGGATGGCGGTACCCCTCATCACCCAGGGCAATCTCACCCATGTAGTTGATGAGCGATGGGTGACAGCTCTCCTGCTTCGGATCCCACCCCCAATTTCCTCACTCACCTTGGCAGAACTGTTGCGGGGAATCAGTGAAATCTGTGCCCATATTATTGAACTGAAATCAGTCAGATCTAACTCAGGTGGCAATTAGGCTAATGGCCAAAATTTGAATGGCTATAAAAACATGAAGAATGAAACATTGGCCAGATCGCCTGACAGTTCTGATTCAACCCCAAAATCAGCAGAACATTTATTGGGCGCCATCGACGAGAGTTTGAAACCCCCTGATAGTAATTTGGGCATTGCGCCTGATGGGCCCCTATTGACCGAATGAATGGTTAATCAACTGAGTGTGGTCAGGTTGGCTTTCCCAAACCTGTTCCCAATCAAATGGTCCCATCCCTATATGGGATGGCCTTGGGGGATTCCCATTGCTTGTCAGGCAAAACGCCATTATGCTAACCGTTGGAAACATAATTGACCCATGGTCCAGATGTTTGAGGTCAAACCACCAGAGACTCAGCCTGCCGCTGAATTTTGCGATGATGGTTCCCAAAGAACAAACCTCCCATCTACCATCCAATTCGCCAGTTAGGCTGAATTTGTGGAACCTGACCACGTTTTTACCAATTGACCACTATTTAATCAGTTGCAAGGCACTGATAAGATTGTTGGTCAATTTTTCTTACTTTATTTCCCAAATAAAAATTTTATTGAAAAACCCCAAATTTTTATCTCCGCCCTTTTAACCACATTCCATATGGTGTTTACCTGGTGGTCCGCCACTCTGCACCCTGGGTGGGCCTTACCAATCCTCTTGGTTACCATGATTCCCTCTATCGCCAATTGGGCTCAACAAGCTCAAAATTTTTGGCTCTACAACCTGGTTCTCATGACCTTTTGGCAGCAATATACAGGGATTTTATGGCCCTATGTTCACCAACTACAAGAGAAAATTCACCTCTCTTTTACCCCCAACGAAATGGTCTTAACCAACAAGGATCTCGCAGAAACTATCCCAGTAGTTTTCACCCCTGTGACCAGAATTCCTGGGTTGAAATCTATTCAGTGTGGTTTGCTGTTGGGATACTCCTAACCCTGACATTTCGCCACCATTTTGTGGTATCCTATTTCCTGGCTCCATATCAAGTCATAAAGTCGGCAATGCCTCTAGCATTCTGGCTTACTTTCTGGATGCTTAGGCATCCTGACTGGCAGTCCAATCTAAACTTCTTCTGCCATTTCCATGACACCATTCCACTATAATGAAATAGGGCTTATCATCCAGTCATATCAGAATTGCATCACAGGGTATGCCATAAGGTGGTCCCATTCAGCAGATCATAGCATTTATGCTGGGGTTTACATGTCTTCTTTGGTTCTATCACCGATAGGGCCTACCCTTGGGTCAAAGGGAGAGAAAACTGTAGTTTCATTTTCTCCTTGAGAAGGTGACATAAACAGGTTACATGTGTAGGTGCGTTGTGTGTTCCTGAGGTTGCTGGGCTGCCCACACCCCACTAACAGGGGCTTTGAGGCTTCTAGTCTCACCATTGATATGGCTGGCTCAGGTGAGCTGGTATATGTAAATCTGCTGGTGCCCCAGCTGTCCCTGTCAGAAGGGATGAAGTATGGGGTTATCCAGGTGGCGGCGGACCTGATCCTCACTCCTGATGATGGGATAAGGGGAGTTCAGCAGATGTCTCTTCCCTCCTGAGTGTGTCTTACACCTTGGCATAAAAACAAGATTATAATTACTTTTTATGCACATCAAGATCCAGTTAGCACCCACATGGCCTCCGTTAGGCTTTTGTTGACACTGGAGTTGGCGGGACTTTATGAGGTTTCAAGTTTGCCCAGAAATTGAATCTTGATTTGGATTTAGAATTCTCAATTTTAAGTGCGTCATCAGCATTGATGACCAGCTAGCTGGTAGGGCGCCCAATATACTTCTTAATACACAGGTTTGGCTTCTGCAATCTTTTACTGTGGTGCCAGATTTGTTATTTTCCATCATCCTGGGAGCTATTTGTGGTGGCAACACAGGTTCATATAAACCCAGGAGCCCAACCTCTTGTCATTTGAGAATTCCCACGTAAGGGGCGAAGTTCCTCTGATCAGCACTTTAACTTCTGCTGATGCAGTAGGGTTAATTTCTGTAACGCCATCCCTCACAGCGCTGTCAGAGGATTTTTCTCCCAGCTTAGCCCAGTTTCAAGACATTTTTGACCTGAAAAAAACAACCTTTTTTCCCACCTACTCTGAGTATGATTAAGCCTTCAACTTCTCAGCAGGTGTAATCAATGTTGATTGTCTTCTGTATTGTATACAGAGCAGGATGATAAGGCCTTGGACGTGTGGAAAAAGAAAGTCTTGAGAATAAATGGGTGTTCAAGGTGACCTCACCAATCGCCTCCCCATAATGTTTGCTCAAAAATACCAATGGTATCTTGCAGCCCTGCTTGGACTATAGGCACCTTAGCAACAAATCCATTCTCAATCTCTACCTCCCGCCCCCTCAATCAAATGATTAGCCAGGAAAATGCAAATTCTGTGTGTTTTCAAAATCCAATCTTTTGAATGCACTCAACCAGATTTGGGTGGTGGAGGTTCATGAGTGGCTTACAGTGATTCAAGCAGAAGAGGAATCTTAGTTCCACATAATGTCTTTTGGTCTAAATATGCTCTAACCACATTCTTGCTGATGATCAATGATGTGCTGGGCGACCTTCGCTTCTCTTGTGCAGTGGCATATATCAATTAAATCCTTGTGCATTCCCCTACTCACATCAGCACAACAAGGACATGGATGCGATGTTGGCTGCAATGCACAAGGCTAACCTTTATGTAAAACCCACCAATTGCAAGTTTTCAAAAATAAGATTACCTCCTTAGTAACGTGATCCTGAAGGATGGGTATGCCATCCCTCTCAAAAAGCTTGAGATGAAACGTCAGTGTCCCACTCCTACCAGCTAGAAGCAGTTTCAGAGCTTCATGGACACTAATATATCTTTAAAATATTCTCTCCCGCCCTCTCATAGATGGATGCACCACTGCACCCACTAATTGGGAAGAATGTTCCATTCCGCTGGATGGAGGAGTGCCAGAAGGCGTTTGAACCTTCAAGGAGATGTTTCTAGCGCCTCCCATTTATAAGCATGTAGATACCACCAAGTCTTTTATTGTGGCATGAAACGCTTCATCCTGATGCTGTAGGGGTGATCTTGTTGCAAGAGCACAATGGTATGGAACACCCAGTCATCTATTTTTCCCACAAGTTCACTTCATCTGAATTGTCCTAGGGCATCTACAACAACTAGTTGACTGCAGTGTCCTGGTCTCTTACCCACTGGATGTATCTTATTCATTTTGCACACCATTAGGTGACATTGCAGATAGACCATCAGTGTAACAAGTGGGTTCACGCAACAAGTGACAAAAGAGTTGGGAATTATTAGCCATGTCGCCAACCACATGATTGACACCCCAGCAGAAATCCACTCCCAAACCCGCGCGCCATTCCTGGATGTTGTGATGTATTCCTAAACTATGGTTTCAGTGATGCTGCAAGCAAGCAGCATCTGACTCCTTGATAGTGCCTAGAAAGAGGCCAACGCCTTGGATAGCTCTCTTGTCTAGTTCATCTTTCCAAATTTGACTTTGAATAATAATTTAAATAAACTTTTAGATAATTATAAACTAGCAAATATTTTTTATTGTTTATAATAATTTATTTAGAAAATGAAACTGAGTTAATAGTTATCATTTTCCTTTATAAGCATCGCCAAGCCCGCTTAACTAGGTTCCTTCGTCCTAGGTTTTTGAGTGATGACCAGATAAATGTGCGCAAAAGCTCCATATCCCAGTGGACTATGATTTGAAGAATATGGTTGATAGTTGTCAGTACGCTGGATCATCCCCATTCCCGAATTTCCGATTCTTACCTGCAACTTTATTTTTGATTTGTTCCTCCTTCAGCATGGAATCTCCAACTCAAACTTTGGATTTGAGGTGAAATCCAGAATTTCATCCACTAGGTCAATGTGCAGATAAGGCTGATCCCAGTCAGTCACATTACCCCACTGTGAAGCCAAGAATTCCTGAATCTTCTCTGGGCAGCGCGCACATTCCTCCAGCATCTATCAGCTCATTTCATTCACTGGATATCCTCTTACTTGCCAAAAATTGCCGCTGGCCTCTCACCCATCAATTTTTCAATATCCGCTCAACTTTGTACTCCAGGTTATTATTCTCCTGCAGGCTCAACAGTCTGGGACGCTCCAGTCCGCACCTTTAGAACTCTATAAGTTTTGAGGTATGGATGATCAGATGGGCCTTTGACCCTTTCAGAAGGCCAAGTTTAGATATGACCTTATTGATGACACGAATCACCTCATATGGACCCAAAAACTTTGGCCCAAGCTTCTGGCTTTCCACTGATATGACGTAATTTTTGCCTCAACCAACATCAATCTCCAGAGTGAAAAATGGGTCTGTTGCCCTCTGTCAGTCCACATATCACTTCTTTTATGCCGTGGCGTGATCCAGATTCCCTCATAACTTCTTCCTGATGTTCATCATCTTGCAGAATAACTCATCCATCCCGTGGCATACTCTGCCACTTGACCCCCATCCAATGCCAGATTTAACCCATGGCTTGCAAAAAAGGATGCATACCCATCAATAGCTGACAGTAGTTTCTATAAGCAAACTGGCCAATCTGACCCAAGCGACCCAATTGTCCTGCCAGTCCAAAACGTAGCACCTAAGGTATTGTTCCAATATCTGGGTTACCCTCTCCACCTGTCTTATAATTTAGGGATGGTACACGAAGTCCTACATGGACAAATATTTAAACTCCCCAGAAAATTGACTAAAGTTTTGATATAAATCTCAGTTCACAATCTGAAACAATCTCCATTGATAGGCCATGTGGGGCGAATTTTCATTTAAGAAATCTTTGCGGCATCTTTGATAAAAATTGGAGGTACATGGGAAAAAATCGGCATATTTAGTCAGCTGATCTATGATAACCATTATTGCATCCTTCCCTTGGACCTTGGGTAAAACCATAATGAAAGACATGCTAACTGACCCCCATGGCCAACTCGGTATTTGGAGTGAAACTACCTTACCAGTGGGCGGCTTCCCTAAAGGCTTTGACTGAGCACAAACCAAGAAATCCGTCACATACTCCATTATATTTACAAAGTCCAGCCCACAAATAGTTCTGCCACAAATATTTGACTATCTTCTCAACCCCAGGTGCCATGCCAATGGGTGGTCATGCAACGCCTGAAATACCTCCCACTGTAACATCAAATTTAGAACCCATACCCACAAGTCATGGTAAAAAACTCAGATTTTTCATACGTCTGATGGTAATCATGCTGCTGGACCTCCGCTGTCTCAGCCCTCAACTGTCGACTGAATGCCAATTTCCTATACTTCTGCCAGATTTACCCCCAAGTCTTCCTCCTCATGTATAGTAATGTTAAACTAGTACAACTGAACATGGTAGTCATGTTAAACCCCTCCAACTATGTCTTCTCATAAGTAGCCCTGCATCACAGCCCATCCAATCCACCAAAGTGCTGACCGCCCCTGGTCCATACTCTACTCAGAAATCATATTGATCCAGCTCCACATGCCATAGGCTTACTACTGATTCATCTTTCTAGGCTCGTGATAATACTACAATGCTTGATGGTCTGTCCAGATACAAAAGAATGCTGGGTATACAGAAGATGGTACTGCCACTCCTGTAATTCCAAGACCACTGTCATTAGCTTCTTATCATATAATGGATAATTTGTTTATTTTGAAATCAACGTCTGGCTGAAATAGCATACTAAGTGCTCCAGCCCGTCCTCCTCTTCTGTAACAGTACTTCCCCATAGAAGATTTTTGAGTGTCCATCTTACCCACAAAAGGTTCCTTGGGGTTGGATGAGCGAGGACCAGCACCAAAATGAGCTTATACTTCAGCTGATTCAATGCCCTTATTACTCCTCCTCTCACACAAATGGCACATCCTGCGTCACCTGTGTAGGAATCAGGTCCAACTGCAATAAATTTTCAGAAAACGCTGGAGGAAATTCACTGTCCCCAAAAAACTTCTTATGCCTGTTCAATCTGTCAGGGCTTTCCATGCACGCACCACCTGTAGCTTGTCCGGACATACCCCTAGCCCTTTCCCAAATATGACATTTCCCAGGAACATTACCAATTTAATTGTTAAGCTCACAAAGGCTTCAGCTGCAACCCCGCATCAGCTAGTGCTTCCTAGAACCTCCTGCATGTCGCGTACATGTGCTTCCTAAGAATGGGAAAACACAAATATGTTATCCATGTATATGATGCAACATTAGCCAATCATCCTACTCAACACACAGTCAATCATGCTTTCAGAATACCTACCTAACTTAAAGATTTGAGTGAATCTGATGAAGGAAATCAACTCTGATCTGAAGATACAGTCAAAACCACTGTTAGTTATAATTCCCAACTAAATACAAGGCTTCCTTATATCTTGGCTCAACTCTGACTCATGCGAACAAATATTACTTGAAAAAAACCTCCCAATATTAGGGTTTAAACCAAATCTGTGTGGCAATCAAATCCTGTTTAACAGATGTAACCATAATGCCAAAGAATCCCCAATTGGTAATGAATATAGATCTTGGCTTGTAAACGCTTGGAGATTTACTTGAGAAAAACTCCCTGATCTCCCTTATAATCATGTTTTTAAGAAGATATAGTTTATTCTCTTTTTGCCTACCTCTATTCATTAGAGACAAAAAATATCTGTAGAATTTACCATACAAGGATCTTTGACATGAGTGAAGAATTTAAGTTAAAGAAAAGATAAGTTTATAATATATATCACCCAGGAACTTTGGGTCTTCTGGCCTCAAAAATAAAGGAAAATTGGTTTAATACACCCTCCGTTCTAGAAAATGGTGCTCTCTGCCAGGCATACCCTGAGTTCACAATGAAAATATTACAATGAACAATAATGATTTGGCTTTAGATACCTCTTCAGATTGTGAAGCCACCCATCTCAATGACCGGGAAATCAATATGCATCTAGGCGAAATGACAGTGACACACAACCTTCTATTTCCCACATCATTGAGGCGAACCTTACGTTCCTTTAGTAAATCAATATCAATTACAACTAACAGACTTCACCAAATCTCTAAAGCTTCTCATTTTGGGGCTTTCATTCCCAGAGGTTGAGATAATAGAAGATGAGATCTCACGGTACCACCCCCTAGGATGAGTTTGGCCAATAGTTCGTTGCTTGATGAAGAAAAGGTGTGAGCTGGACTTTTAGAATGCTATTTGCATCATTTTGTACATCTCACCTTGTACCATCTACTAAAGACACCAGAATCCACCATCAGGAACTACTATAACATTTACAGTCATCATGAACGTTACATTTACAACTACTCCAATTCTACCAATCTTCCTCTCTCTTAAGGAGCGAGAACTAAAACGCCATATTGGAAAATTGGCAAATTATCAACGAAATGCTAGTGTTGATAGCCTGTATGAATGAAGAAATTATAAGATCTGTTCTAATAGAACTCTCAAATCAGTTTAGTTAATTAGAGGTTGCCAGTCACAATAATGTTGGAGACTGTACCATCAAGTTACAAATCAAAGTTGATAACTTTATGACCTCCGTAGAAGATTGACTCCATCGTCTGGAAGTATTGATCTATGAAGTACGCGATTCCCAGGATAATTCCCATTCTTCTGGACCACTGGGAATGACTGATGAGCGTGGAGTCCATGGATACAACGGGTAAGCTTGTGTACAGGGATAGCCCTAGGTCCCAGTGACACTGGGACCTCCTAGACTTAGTTTTGACCCCAGAATCCCTGATGAACTCCTCCAATCATTAATTCAGAAGGTCCAAAATTTTGATGCCCATTTGGGATGCATAGCCCAAGGATTGCAAATCACTCAGGATGGAGTGCCTCTTTTTCCTGAAGTGTTCCTAAACGCTCATCATGAACGCCTTGAGACCTTGACAACTTTACCTGCTGTGGTACATGGCTTGAAGCAAAGAATGCTCGCCACTGAGCAACACCAACTTGAACTTTGAGTTTTGAATACCAATTTAAAAAACAAAATTTGGCAGTTAAATCAACTTATCACCACGAAATTGGCTCTTCATGCCACCCATGATTAGGTAGATTTAATAATTGAAGATATCAACGACCTATGGGACCATCTAGTACTAAAAAAAAGATATCAACGACCTACAAAGTCAAGTAGATGCTCTTTATTATAAGATTATTTTTGAGATACTGTTTCATCTATAGGTGAAGGAGCGCCTTAGTGTCAGTTCATATCATTCAAACTCCAAATCCCCAAGTGGAAAATTTATACTCTCATTCAAAGAGAAGTACGTCTCAGGAGAAGTGAGCATTTTCTTCTTCCTATATTGTTATGAAAGCGCTATGGAAGAAGCCTTTGACAACTGAGGGCTCAAACACTTGACAAACTGTCTTTGTCGCATGGTCAAGACATTATGGTACCTCACCTTCTTCATTGCTGTACTTGGAATGAAGCCAAGACTGTCCTGTTTTACAAATTGGGAGCTACCTAACCTTATACAACCAAAAAATAAACTTTTATGGAAATCAGCCTTAAATATGAAGAAACCATCAATGAGTTCGCCCATCAATTTTATCTTGATGCCAAACATTGGTTGCAGGTAATCTTATGTTAGACGATGCTAGCACTGCCTCGTTTTTCAGCATTTAAAAATATGTCTAATATTCCACTCTATATTAAAGCGGCGAAGTATAAATTGACATCTCCTCCACTTCAAAGAAGCCATCTTAAAATTCCTGCTGAATTATTTAAACCCACTGGGCCACCTCGTTTTAATAATAAATAAAAAAAGCCATGGCCCCAAGTGTTAGCAACTAAACCCTCGATATTCGCTACCCCCAAATTATTATGTACTTTTTGTAAGAAAACCAACCACATTGTAAACTTTTGTCACTTTTGCAAAATAAATGTGGCAAAAGATCAGTCAGTATAGGGTAGGAGGCTCCCCTATGCTGATGACAATAAAGTGCCCCAAGATCCTTGTTCTAGCTCAAGTTCTATGCATATCACCTTGGGATGATTTTGTATTAGCTGCGCCTGCAGAAATCAACATACCTCTTTATATCCAAGGTTTAAAGATCTTCAGCTTTTTTTATTTTTACATTGGCCAGTTACCCAAATAAATTTTGGCGGTCACTACTCTATGGAAAGCCAAGCGTTAGCAGATAAAATCTTCAAACACATTGAAAAGCCCTAAGTTTGGCCTCAGCAAAACCTCTTCTAGCTTTGTACAAATATCTAGTGACAGTTTATTAGCCATTAATTCTCAGTTTAAAACTTTTTGTTTTTAGAGTAGAGGTAGTTATTCACAAGGTTAAAGTCCTTGCTATAATTGATACTGGTTCACTTAGGTAACGTTATATCATCCCAACTTGTCCAGAAAATAAAATTGGCTCCAGACTTGATTCACAAAGCTGAACATGGGACAGCGGGTAATTAGTTGACTAAGGCAATTGGGGCGTATTCTGCCTTACCTCTCTTTTTAGCACTAGTGGTGACCAACCCAAAAAGGGGAGCTGCCACGCATCTTTATTTGCAAATGGGCCAAACAAAGGGATTATTAGAAATAAAAAAATAAAAAAATTTCTATTATGGCACCTCAGCTAACAAACTAGGAAGCCATATCAGAAGGTGAGGAAGCTTTGGAGAAACTTTTGTCCAGTGCCCGCTTTAGCTGGTAGACCATGGCGGACAACGTAGGGGTTAAAGCATCAGCAGCATGCGGCATAAGGAGGTAGAGCTGGGGGTTATATTCTGCCTTACCACACCAATTCGGAAAACTGTAATTAGTGCCCCCGCTATTGCATTAGAAAATGATACCTACAAGTTGCTTATTGGAGTAAATTGATGTGGGAGTTTAATTGCAAAATTAACTATAAAGAAAGATATATTTTTGCTATTAGGATATCAGATAACGTTAATGTTATAAAATCACAGTCAAAAGTAAAGGAGCCCCCAAAAAATGAACACAAATCCTCGAATATCCTTCCTCTATTTATAAAGTCACAAAACAAGTATTAGGAGTAAAAACTAAGTGACCATCTGAAGCTGTGGACATAAGATGGGATGCCTCTTTATGCTCCCATCCTATTAAGATACCTTCTGGCTCTCAAGTTATTATGGATATGGGGATCAAGATTCACGTCCCTCCTAATCAAGATTTGGAGCTAATTGGACACCTGAACTTCTTTATCAAGGAAGTGTTGACCTATCATGGGATTTTGCATCCCGCCTACGGTAAAAATATCACTATCTTATTATGGAACCTTATGAATCAGACCTCCAAGCCCCTCAGAATTCCCCCATTATCTATATAATTATGTCCCATTGAAATTATCACAAATGTGAGTTCTTTTAGCTCCTTACAAGATTTAGGGTTCAATCCCCTACCCACAATAGCTATGGTCAAAAGTAAAATTGAAGAAAAACTCACCCCTAATGAACGCCAGAATGTTGAAGACCTCCTTAAGGAGCATTGCAATATTTTTTCCTTATGACCAGGTGACTACAGAAAAATGTCTGGGGTAATTTACCAAATTGAGACTGAGGATCACTACCATCTAAATCTTGGGCTTACATAAAATCTAAAGTTGAAGAAGCTCAAATGGTCATAGAGCTACAGCAACTATTAGAAGCAGGATTACTTTTGCCTTCCAAAAGCCCATGGGATTACCCACTCTTATTAATTTAGAAGAAGGATAGTGGCCACCATGTTGTCATGGATTATTTCCAACTAAACTTTATTATATGAAAAGATAGCTATCCATTGCCATTTATAGATGACTTCTTACGCTTATTGTCATGTTCTCTTATTTTTTGCTTTGGATCCTGCTAGTGGGTACTGGAAAATCGACTTGTCACCTGAAGACCATGAAAAATGCGCCCTCATTTCAAGCAAAAAATTATTTTAGCCTACTTGAATTCCACAGGGGTTATGTAACGCCCCTGCAACCTTCCAATGAGCCATTGATGGACTCTTAAGCGATTTAAAACGCTCCTATGCGATTATTTATCTCAAATATTACATTTTTTTGAGAACTTTTACTGAGCACATGGCTCACTTAAGGCACGTCTTCCAGTGGTTACATAAAGCTTCGCTAAACTAACTGTCAAAATGCTACTTTTCTTAAGCAAAATGGATCTTTGGGCCAAAAGTTAGGTAAAGCCAGAATACTCCCAATGGATGATAAGGTCATGGTCATTTCTAAGATGTCCCCCTTCCCTAAATGATGTACAGGTTTTTTAGGGATGGTGGGATTTAATCTCCGGTTTATTCCACAATTTTCTAATACCTCTGAGCCTCAAGTATATCTATTGAAAAGGGGTATACCCTTCCAAAAAATAAGAGCAACAGCAGGACTTCAACCTATTACGCGTAGCTTTCTCCCACTCTCCAGTACTTATACATTCTAATTTGACAAAAACTTTTCTACTTTTTACTGGTGCTAGCAATATAGCTATAGGCGCTATATTATCTCCGCACAATGAAAAATAAGTGGATCATCCCATCGCCTATTATAGCAAAATCCTAGCCAGAGCCAAATGCAACTATAGAGTTACTGAATGCAAATGCTTGGCAGTAATAATGGCTACTAAGCATTTCTGACCCTATCTATTTGGACTCATTTTACTAAAACTTACCAACCATGCTTTGTTGCAATGGCTGCAACAAATGAAGGATCCTATTGGGAGGTTATTCCAATGGGCTTTAAAACTTCAAAACTACGATTTTCTCATCATTTATTGACCAGGGATCATGCACTAAACTTTAGATTTCCTATCCAGGCTCCCCATATTAAATTTAACTAACCCTGAGGAAGATCGACTCTACAATCTACTAACCTAACTGCATTTATGGAAAGATGAGTCCCCAACCCTTTAGAAAGAATTAGCAAAAATCCAGCGAATAATCAAAAAGAAATGGCAAATTGTGCAAACTTGTATCTCAAGAATAGTTGCCTTACATACATCCTTCAGCCTGTATCAGCATCATATTGGGGGGACATCTGCAAGTCGGCCATGGGGAACCCAGAAAACTTACCAGTGGCTCAAGACTCAACGCTATTAGAAAGAATGATTATTAAAATTAAAGACGTTTTAGAATCCAGTATAATATGTAAAAGTCAAGCCAGACCTAATCACTGACCTTAACATAGTAGTTACACCCTATGAACCATTCCATCTATTAACATTGATGTTGTTGGGCTCAATCCTTAAGCCTCTAATGGTCATCAGATCCTCTTTTAGCCATTGATTATTTAACTAAGTGGATTGAAGATGTATCTCTACCCTCTGCTTTGGAAAAAGCTACCTCAACACTTTTATATATTTGAATTATCACCTAGCATGAGTGCCCTAACATAATTTAATCCAATATCAAGTCATACTTTTTGATTATCATTAGTGAATGATTTATCCTAGATAATAATCCACTCATTTTTTTCCAATTCTTATCATTCTGCAACCAATGGAATGGTAGAACCTTTAAATAGTACATTAACTTCAATTTTTTGAAAATGGCCATGACTAACCCTCTTCTTTGGCCCCAATATCTGCTTAGTGAATTCTGGACTAGAGAACGTTATCACCAAAATATTAAGATGTATCTCTTCCAAGCGTTTTATGGAGTAGTCCCCAGCTGCCTCTAAAGTGCAGGTAATGTTATAATAAGCTTCCCTAGAAGACCACTAAGTTACTATGCAAAGTATTGCATGATATTATCCAACTTCAGACCCTAGCTTCTGAGAGCTTGTTTGCTACCACTAATAGAGAAGCTAATCAGTTTAATGATAAACAAGAACCTCTGCACACCTTCCAACCATGTGATCTAGTCCTTTTCTACCATTATTGCCCTAATGATTGCAACAAAAAATTAGGAACAAACTGGTCAGGGCCCTACAAAGGTATCTAAAATGAGGTAATGAACACTCAATTGCGGAAGTCACTCAGGGAACTGTATTAAATTGCATAAACGGTTAATTTCTCCAGTTTTTCCCCTGAGCCAAAAAATAGAGGGAGGCATTTTCAGGATCCTACCCAAATTAAAGATTTGAGTGTATCTGATGAAGGGAATCAAACCCAGTCTGAAGATATAGTCAAAACCATTCTTGGGGATAATCCTCAAGTAAATACAAGGCCTCCTGATATCAGGGTTCATTCTGACTTGTGCAAAAAATGTTACTTGACCAAAACCTCCCAATATTGATCTTAATTCTTTGGCAATATAGGTTAAATCTTCCAAGTTGGTTTGCACAGGGTATTAGACGCTGAGAAAAGGAATGGCCAATATGCAGATTGCCAATCCTTACTAAAAACGATAAAATAAGTTATGGAGAAATTGCCCCAATAAAAACTTTTATTTTAATAATAAATGCAGATCTTATCTGCGGAAAACTAAAAACCTTCACTTCTCATTCTTCCACTCAACTCTTATCTTATTATTCAAGGTCAATTCCGCCCTTCTGCTTAGTAATCTTCTATAATTCCTTTTTAGGAGCTTTTGTCTATCTTGAGGTTTTGGTTGACTTCCCTCAATTTGCTAAACTATCAATAATTCAAAAGATTTTCTTCATGTCAATATAACTCTCCGCTCAATCTCAAGGCTCACCTTGACTCTAATTTCCAATCCGCCATAATGTGTACCTTATTGTACAGTCATATCAATTTCTCGACATTACCCCCCCTTTGACTGGATGATATACTCCTATTGCTTATATGCTTGAATAAACTTTGTGTGAACTTAGGTGATAATACGACCACCCAAGGGTTCCTTAATGGTGTAGGAATTAATACCAAACTTTATTAATTATTTTAAATGGCCCAGTTCAAATGGTAGCGTGCTTGTTCTTCCATCCAAATCCATATTGGTTGTGGAATAAGACATGATCTCCTACAGCAAGCTGCGGGAGTCCTATTCATCTACTCTGGTCAGCTGCCTGAACACAAATATTTTTGGCCAAGCTGGTAGAATATCTTTCATTTGTAGTTTGATCAGCTTCTCCAATAGATTGGTCAAATATGCTGCAGTTCTATGCCATCAATATCCTCCACACATGAGTAAAGCAGGAAAGGTAAAGGCCTATGTCTACCATAGAGCAATTGGAAAGGACTCTTGCCAGAGGACGAGTTGTAGCTGATATTATATGCAAAGACAGTTGTGGGTAGGAAATACTCCATTCTGAGGGTCAATCTTTCATAAGCTTACAATGTATGTTTGCCAATGTTCCAATGACCTGTTCCACCATTTCATTGGATTCTAGATGGTGGGTTTAGTCAAGACCCCGCAGATTGTCATCAATTCGTTCAACTTGGGCAGGATATCTGAAGTGAAATTGGTTCCATTGTTTGCTAAGATGAACTGCAGACAGCTATGTCACTGTATGACGCACTCCATAATAAACTTGGCGGTGGTGACCGCCCCCAAATCATTAATTTTCTAGGCTTCCACCCTTCTCACAGATGAAGAATTGCTACAATTATCTACTTGGATCAGTTTGTGCAAGTTGTCAAAGGACCCACCACATCAAGAGAAATGGTATGCCATACAAACAAGGGCTTATTCAGCTGGTATGTGGTCTTCTTGTGGAAAGGTTTCTCCACTTGGCATTGATGGCAACAGCTAATCGCTTCCAGCACGTCATAATGCATGCTCTTCAATAGAAGAAGGGTCGCAAAAACTTCAACGTTTTCTGTAACCCACCATGTCCTACCAACCAATAAGCATCCATAATAATTGTTGGTCTAGCAGAGGGTTTAGGGAAACTCAGCGTCAATTCCCCAATCCATTTATATAGCTCCCCATTGTATAAGAAGGTGTCCTGTTCAAGCCTATCTAGCACTTTGATCACTTGTGGCAGCTCATCCTGGTATTTGTTCACCACCATATTCTCACACATTCTGTTGGCAAAATATGCCATAATAGCAACTGTTGGTAGCCATGAAAGTTAGTCCACAACTTAATGTTTTATCTACCAGACAGTGTACAATCTTGAAATTGTATGCTTGGAGCTTCAAAGCCCATTGAAAAAGCCATCCTTCAGGTTCATGGAGATTTTGCAGCCAGCGTAAGGATGCATAATCCGTTACCACTTAGAATTTTACCCCGTGGAGGTATACTCAAAAATGTTTTTATGCATATTATCACCATTAAGTACTCCTGCTAAATTACAGTGTAATTCCGTTAATGACAGTTTAAGATTTAGCTACAAAATGCAAACTTTTCTCTCTCGTTGCAATCACTTTTGCAACTTATTCAATTCAAGTCTGATTCTAGTTTGATAATCTCACAGAGGAGATTAATCTGCGCCCATGTCAGGGAGCAGTTGGGCAAGTAAGGTAAGAGGAGCAGGTGGTAGGCCCGCGGCCTCAAACGTTTGAAAACGCCTCAGAGAAACTGGCAGATTAGAAAAAAAATTAAAAAACCTGGCAGTCACTATTTCCCTAGAAATCCTCACTTGGCAAGCGCGATGCAACCTTTACATCAACACGCCGCACTCCCAACTATTCTCATAAGTGGAATATGGAGTCCGTGTGTTTCTGGACATCCAACAAACAGCTCTATGAGAAAAAATTTGTGGGGATGTGCACACTTTTTTCCTGACCACGGTGTAGGTTGCACCTCACTCCATGTCACGTGGTTGGCTGGACCTTGGTTTCAAAAACAAGGAGGCAGCAGACAAAGCTGCTGCAGTGCACATGGTGATTGACCTCCCCAAAGGGCAACGGGTCATCGAAACCAAACGCACCAGATGGACAAAATCAACCAAATTTTTCTCACATTTGACTTTTTGCCTACTATGGTAAAACATGCCATTTTGGAGCAACACCTGAAAGATGGTCTCACCGTTTACAGCGAAATACAATCTTTTGAGATGCAATGCTTTACACTGATGCCACACCTGTGCACTGGCAAAGCCATTGCAGTTCTGACCCCGACTGAGGAGATCGTGAAGGACCTAACCCAGATCCCAAACTCCAAATATATCAATATCAAAGGGCATACCACCCACCCTTTCCGGGTAACTGTGGACAGCGCGCCCCCCATCTGCACCCACTGTGATACGTTCAGCCATAACGCACATGCATGCCCCACCAAGGAGGGCATCACATTCCAAGAGCACCCCTCAGTGGCCATGGCCAGCAGAGAGGCGCACTACAAACCAACCGCAAGCACTAAAGAGGCTTTCCCGTGGGGAGCACAAGGCTGCTACCTACTGGTAAAAACTATTATTCCACAAGAGCGGAAGAAGGCCAAGCAGGCCCATAGGGCCGCGGCTAAGGAAGCGCCCAAAGCCACTACCGCTATCCCACACTCACAACGCCAGGAGGACATGGAGACCTTCGCGGTGGAAGCAACTTGGGTATCCATCAACCAATCAGATTGGGAAGCCCATGCTGAGTGGGCCACTCAATCCAAGGATCCGATGGGAGTTTCAATCTCACCCAATCGTTGCACCCAAGCTCCAGTTGAAACCAATTTGGGACCCATCCCAACTGAAAAATTTTTTTGACCCGCTCAACGGTGCACCAAACTCACCCACACTGCAAAAAATTCGTCTGACGTCGGGAAAACAAAAAGCAAAGGCTAAAGCCAACGCGACTCTTTCTGCAAAAATCAACAAAAACTCTGATAGCATTGCTGCTAATACCCGCGCTGCTGTGAAGGCCCGCGGGGATCTAGAAGAGGATGGTGGGCCTGGGTGCCCACCCCCCTCGCACCTAAGGTGCGATAGGGGAAACCTTCACTCTAGGGATGTTGAATATCACTGGACTCAAGGCCTCCCCGTCCCAGGCTAGGAAACTGAGTTTTTTACAACACAATTTACCCGTGGATATCCTGGCCATCCAGGAGTCCCACTGTCCACGAGGTTCTGAGGAAGCTTGGAAAATAATGCTCCTCCCATCCCTATCCTTTTGGTTGATGCACTTTGGGGTGCTAATTCGGAAAAATAATTTTTTCAAATTTTTATTTTCAGAAACATTCCTAAAGGTCTGAGTGCTTGTTGTCACTTTCTCATGGGCTGACGTAGCACACACAATTGTCAACATCTATGCCCCAAACGGTGCATGCAATCGTCAGGAATTTTTCTTGTCAGTCAAATCCTCCTGCTACCCCCAGACTCCTTCGTAGTCAGCGACATGAACTGTTGGCTAAACACACCAACGGACCAGTGGCCTTCCTCACCCCACGCCCCCCAGGGTCACGTAGAACTACACGTTCTAAAGGCCACCCTCAGGTTAATGGATGTGCTGCCGTGGCATGCCCTGCTGCTCGAAAACATGATGCAGCTCCACGTCCACAATGGCTAATTAAGGTCCATGACCCACATTGACCTTATTCTAATGCTGGCGAAATTCCAACCCCACATCTCCCACTTCAAGACAACAAAATTGGAATTATCTGACCATCGACTGGTCTTGCTAACCTACCACCTACCTATCACAGCTGCTAAGGCCCCACATTGGTACAAAATCTGCCCCCCAAGCTCGGGTCGCCAGGATTTTCCATGTGGATAGAAGAGGCAACTATGGCAAAAAGTTTGTTGCACCGTTTTGCGCGGACCCCATTTCTACATGGGCAACTTTCAAAGATGACACCATCCGCCACTCTCACCATCTCTCCTCCAGACGCTCATGAGCCACATAGCGGTTATCTCGCGCGCTCTGGCAGAATTGGCACACTTGGAGTCCAACATCCCAATTACAGGATACAGCTCTGCATGGGTATGGAAGTGGGCGGAGGCAGCTGACCACCTCAACGCACTCGAAAGACAACACAAACATCAGGTTTGTGTTCAGTACAGGGCCACACACATCACAAAAGGCTACAAGTGAACCATACATTTCTTTAAAAAAATTTTGCACCATGCCAGAGCGTGGCCTGCACACAGGTGCAAAGATTGGATAATTCCATTTCGGATACACTGGCCAAAGTGGCAATCAAAATGCAACAGTATTACTCTGAACTGTACCAATCTGAACCAATTCAGCCAGCCAAAGTGGCGTAATTTCTTGACTGAGCCCAAATCTACTCCATTTTCCGATACCCAGAAATAAAGAATTTGATTACTCCAAACGAATTATGGACAGCCATTCGCGGTGCATCAAACTGAAAATGCCCAGGTCCAGATGGCATTCCATATGAGTTCTACAAAAAATATTTCAAATATATATCCCCATTGCTGCTCGCCTCACTTAACCAAAGCCTGATGGAAACACGCCTCCTACCAGGAGGACATGAGGCCTTCACTGTCACACTCTTCAAGAAAGGGGATAAGCTAGACTTAGCCAACTGGCACCCCTTTTATAACAAACACAGACACCAAAATTTTAACAAAAATCATGGCTAACCGTTTAGGGACTGTAGCATCTGCCACCATCTCCCCAGAACAATTCAGTTTCATCCCCAGAAGGTCGATTTGGGATAACGTGCACTCTGTGGCTAATGTATGTCAGTCCACAGCCTCTGGGGCACTTGTATTCTTGGACCAACAAAAGGCCTATGATAGAGTAAACTGGGAATACCTCAGGGCCTGCCTCCATCAATTCCGCCTACCCCCTCGCTTCATCAACTGGGTAATGATGCTCACGGAATCTGCAACAATGGCAGTGCGTGGCCCTGGCTTCCTAACGGAAGTAGTTCGCCCTCAAAAGGGCTTGCGACAAGGGGACCCCCTCATCCCACTCTTATACAACTTCAGCCTTGACCCACTACTGCAAAATGTGAATGCCCAACTCACTGGGGTCCACGTTCCAGGCCAAGCCCCAGTCAAGATAATGGCATTTGCAGATGATTGTGTGGTTGGGGTGTCTAATAATCAAGATTCACGCACGCTTGAAGCTCTCATCCAGGAATGTACCGGGTAAGCAACGTGGCACTGAACGCTTCCAAAACCGGAAATCATCCTCCTTGGTTGGTTTCAGAACTGCTGGACCCCAGCAATTAGTTCCCAACCCGGCACATCTTCTCGCCCACGTCCTCGCCCTACTAATTCAAAACACACCGCCCCACTGGTTCTCCCCTTTGTGCCACGTCCTACCATAGGACCAGTACGCCATCTGGGCGTGTGGATGGAGGCAGGCGGATATGCGTCAGAAGTAATGGAGTGCCATATTCTGGATAGCGTGATGAAGTGAATCGCCTCTCTCAGAGCTCACCCTACTTCCCTTACTGGCAGGATTGTTTTAGCCAACTCCATGCTCCTTTCCAAAGTCTGGTTTGGAGCCCATGCCATCCCCTTCTCCCCAAGCTTCTACAAATTCTTGTACGCCTTGCTGCAAGGATGGCTTTGGTCAGGCCGCCTTCCACCAGTGCGGCTAGAGGTCATGTTTGGCCCTCAACATCATGGTGGCATGGGCCTGCTTGACTTCAAAGCCCATGCCGCCAAGATCCTGAGCACCTAGATTGCGGCCGTCACCACCCCTACACTCCCCTCCCAACACTGGTCCCGCGCAGCCCGCTCCAACTTCTCCCGCGCCTTGGGCCTCAACAATCCATCGAACCCCCACTCCCTGATGAAATACCTCGCTTCACACACATCGGCCACAGGTCCTCACGGGACTAAAACCCACTACAAACGAATCTTACTCTCCATGTGGAGTGCTGAGTGGAGAATTAGTATTAGCGGACATACAACCCAAAGAGGCCGCCCCTCTCCTCAGTTCACACAAGAGGTACAGGGGCTACCCATCCATGATGGCGTGATCCCCATTTGACCCCATGTCCTATCCAGGGTGGACTACCTAGACATGATGGACATCCCTTACTCCATTAAGACCCAAAAAAATATCTGGAAATATGCACACCATCCTCTGTTGCAACCTCAGGTCTGCTCCCATGTGTGGCGTTGCCTGAGGCAGGTGTATTGTACAGCTGAGCGCTCTAATGCTTTACACTCATCCTGTGTCATGTGTGGCCAGTATGGAACGCTGTTTCACCGCCTGGAGAAGTGCCCTACCTCTAAAGTGATATGGCGCGAAGTTCAACGTCTTCTGGGCCAGGATCAAACGCATCCCTTCAGTCTGTCAAGAGATATGTTCGCTCTATCAATGGCCTCCCCCTTTTGCCCTCCTTTCGTGCTTTGGTGGTTGCAATTGCCATGTGGAACATCCACACGATTGTCTTAGATGCCATCGCAGGCTCCACCCCCACCCTCCCAGAAGCGGTCCACAGATTTGGTCCCATTTGGTGGACTACTTTCAAGCGTGGATGTTTAGATACCTCCCACCGCGTCACCGACAGCTGGTCTCCTCCTGGTTCCCAGTCTGGTTCAACAAATCAGACCCCTTCCTCCACATGTGCTCAATTGTGGCTATGGCAGCTTCACACGTTTCCTCCCCCTCCCCATAAGTGGCGTTCCCACTAGCAACAAGAGACAGCATCGCTTCTCTGGGGTGCCTCCCCTGGTACTAAGTTTTGTCTCTTCTGATTCATATTTGGAAGTGTCTGTCCCATGGTCAGCCTTCCCCTGCAATAAATTTAAAAAGTATTCCCCTATGGAAACTACAACTAAGAAACCCTTAATGGAGTGCCATATCAGTCAATTATCAATGGAAACCATCTCAAAATTTACCAATATAAAAACAAAAAGAGGTAGTGTCAAAAGGATTACTTGTTCTATATTAAACCACTGGAATTGAAATTACCTATTTTATGAATATTAATTTTTATCTTGATTTCAATTGATTCTCCTAGAACATTCTAGGCACTGTAATATCCCTAGAAACAGGTATTAATACCTTCAATTCTTATCAAAAGAAAGTATCAGATTATAAAGCTTAACTTCCTGTTGTGTTTCTTATATTTCAGTTTTAAGAAATATCCTTTCCTGGGCGTTTTAAGTCATAAACACCCAGGATGACTGATGACAACTGCTGTTTTGATGACCCTAAAACCCCAAAAGTTATGCTCCACCACCTGCCACCTATCGTGGAATACATTAGAATCCCCTAGTTCCACAACAGGGCAAAAGATTAGTATCTTTTATCCAACTCAATAGATTTGATTACTCTAAAACTTATTGATAGCCATCTACTAATCTATATAAACTATGATATATAATAGTATAATTAACGGTCAGTTCACCTCAAATAAACAAAATTATCTGGTAATATTAACCACAAAAAATGATGGGTAAAATGAACTATTGACAGGATAAAAACTAAAGATAATTGACAAAAATTATTAGAGTTTTACCTTATGGCAAAAAACTTAAGAACATGATAAATGCCTTATGGCTGAAGGTTGATAGAAAATTTTTAACATTTTATCTACTTTTATGATATGATACTATCATTGGGTTTTGTCATCTAAATTTTTAAAGAATTTACCTGAGATAGTTAGATTATTTAAGTAATGGTTGGATTAGCTTAGATAAAGCTGTGTATTACAGAATGCAATTAGCTGATAGATTAAAATTTATCTAATTGAGATTAAATTAGGTAGCGTTTGGGTGTGGTGGTTTAGATAATTATTTTATAAATAAAATAATTATAAATGCATGTTTTTTCACCCTCTAAATTTAAACTACTTATCAATCTCAAATAGCCTGACATAAATATTCTATAAAATATATATACATATACAATTATTCAGTTGATTTAATTGGATTATGTTTCAGGTATGAAGTTGGTAGTTTTTAATTTACTTAGTTTATAATTTGTTAATTTTATTCATCAATTATATGGTAAAGTTTCAAATATCTATCTATATTACTTTATTTATGTTATTTGGTTGCTTTTATTGGTAAATATATATCAAATTTATTGATTTCCATATGCTTTAATTCATTTTATTAAATCTAGTTGCTTTGACTTTTCTTTCCTGTAATGATAACATGAGTTACTATGATTCAAATTGAACAGCAATTTTTAATAATCACACAGGAAAGATGGACGTTTACAACATTATCAATTGAACTGGGCAAAAGCTGTAATAGGCAATTAGCAAAATGGTGCGCCAAAGGGCAAGAAGCGCCCTGGAGGGGGACCAGAAACCAATGCTGCCAAGAAACCACAAACTGAGCCTCCTCCCAAGTTTGTGGAGTTTACCATGAAACAAATTAGTTCATGGAAATCCAGTACAACCAACCCCTTTAAAAAGTAGAGCACGGGCTCCAACTCTACCTAGGGGTTGAGTCACCAACTTTGTGGGAAAAAGTGTGCAAGGCACAGGCTCTCTCTTCCCCTACACAGTGTACATGAACATTAAAATGGTCCCACATGGCTGGGTCAATTTAGGCTTTGAGACCAAAAAAGATTAGACGCCACTGCAAAAAGTATGCATTGAAGCTGCCCTCCCCAAGGGCAAAAATTTGTGCACACAGTACACACCAGATGGAACAAAGTGAACACTTTGTTCATCTCTTTTGACTTGCTCCCCACCAACCTCTGCCATAAGATAAATCAAGGAGGAGCTCCAAGTCAGGCTTAACACTACAAAGATTTTAAGAAATTAGAATTACCAAGGAGCCTATTGATGCCAAACCTGTGCACAGAAAAGGCAATTGCCATAATCCACCTGATCCCCAAGGTGGCCTAGGATCTCACAAGAATCCCTCGCATAGCACAATATCACCTCTCAGTTGGGAAGGTGTCAGAACCATTACATGCCACACTTGGATTTGTGCGCCGCCAATTTGCAACCACTGCACTGCACTAGGGCACAAGGAACATGCATGCCCAGTGAAGGAGGGCTTCTTGGCCCCAGAATTCTGCGATGATGCCATGGACAAAAATGATGCAGAATTCAGAAAAATAGTAGATGTTAACCATGCATTCCAATGGGGAGAGGATGGGTACTACCTCATCATAGACCCAGTAACACCCAAAGCATGTAAAATGCTGCAAAAGGCCTGCAAGTGGGAAGTGGCCAAGGCGGCAGCACTTGTGGCCTCTGCCATCGACCCTGGAAAAATTCAGGAAGACATTGAGGAAATCAGCTGAGAAACAATTAGAAAAAACTGCCCAAGCTGAGGAGGACATGAAGGAAATTATCTGAGTCACCCAATCAGAGCAGTATGCCCAAAAGGAAATTTTTCTAAACAATGCAACTGCATTACCAAATGACATCAATCATGCAAAACTAGCAGAACAACTCAGCTCTACTATGGGCAGAAAAGCAGGACCCAATTCTCCAAAATTACACCTCAAAAACCACAGAAACAAATCAGCACACCGCACCAATTCACCAAGGGTCACAAGCGGAAGAATATGCCACATTTCCGGAAAGCTTCAATTTCTGCAAGAAATTGATGCAAGGTATGAAATTGGATGATGCCACATAACATACTGTTCCTATGACACAAAGCAGGACAAATAACAAGGGAAGTTGTGTGTGGGCTGGGCGGCCCTCCCAACCGCTCTTGAGGTACTATGGGCACCTCAGTAACAATAGGGACGCTAAACGTCGCAGGAGCCAGGGCTTACATGTCCTAAGCCAAAAACTGGACTACCTGCAAAATCATCCTGTAGATATCTTGGCCATCTAAGAAACTCACTGTCCACAGGGGGAGAAGGATCTTGGTCATCCAGGGTCTCGCCATCCCTATTGGTTTGGATGACACACTGTGGGGTGGTCATCAGAAATAACAGAAAACTAAAAACTATAAACTACTCCTCAGATCTGCACGGCTGAATTCTGGTTGCAAAGGTTGTAAACCAAGAGGAAATGATATTGATAGCAAGCATCTATACACCATGCACTGCAGCTGAGAGGAAACAATTCCTCAAAACCATCCCAACACTCGCTCTCCCACCTGATACCATTCTAATTGGGTGACTTCAACTAAGATAACTTCAACATGAACTGATGGCCTAGTAACAGGAGATACCCACCGGGACACATTGAGTTCTGTGCAATGAAGGCATCCCTAGGCCTACACAACACCCTCCACCTCAAGTCTATAGTCCTTCCTAACATGACCCACCCCAACATATGTGAGGGAATGCTCACATCAATGAGCCGCATTGACTTCATCCTTGCCCCAAAAACCCACTACTCAAACATCTCCAACTTCTTAACAAAAAAGATAAATTTCTATGACCAGGTATGTTTTGGTGCAGCTTTCAACAACATGGATACCCACATAGGCGTCGACCTGGAGGAAGCTACACCTGGAAAACATAAAATTGCCTAAAATATCCAACTGGGTAAAACATGAGGCAACAAACCCAGAAATCACATCCCCGCTCATATTAGATCCCATTGAAACCTGGGAAATTTTAAAACCAAATAAATATATTAAAACTCGTCACATTGCCTCAGGAAATTACACTGTTAACTTTTTGGCAGATATGGTCTATTTCCGCTGAATGAATCACGCAGGGTTTAGCCCACTGAGCAACAGTCAAACGATATGGAGATCGTTGACCTTGATTAAATGTATTAACTTGATATATAAAACTAGGAGGCAATCGCCTTAACTATACTACTTTTATTTAATATAAAATATTTAGCAGATCTTCCCTGCTCACGCTCACTCTTCTTCTGCTTCTACCAAAAACCTACTCTCCTTGATCATCTCATCCTGCTAATATTGTAACAATTTTGGATGATATTACTTACACTGCTTAGTAACTCAATTCATCATATCTCATTGATTACATCAAATAATCCAATATCGCCTCATTTTGAAGTGCTTAAATTATTGTTACTGGTTCAATTCCAACAGATTCCATTTATTTCTCTGGATGGCCTCACCTAATACTAGTTTGATTCCAACAGCTTCCACTCATTTCGCCGGATGACCTTGGGCTTATCATCCAGTCATATCAAAATCACAACATTACCCCCCTTGACTGGATGATAAGCGCCTATTGCTTGTAGGCCCGAAGGAACTTTGTGTGTATTTGGTTAATTATCCAACCACTCATGGGTGCCTTAACGGTGTATGCATCAGCCCCAGTCTTCTCAATTATCTCAAATGGTCCACTCCATATGCTGGCGAGCTTGTTCCTTCTACCAAACCCATGTTGGTCATGAAACAGGATCAATTCTACTACCCCAAACTGTGGAAGACCACTGCCTCTACATTGATTGGCCGCATGATCCTGAATATTCTTGGCAAGACTAGTGGAATATGCCTCAGTTTGAAGTTTAATCAATACATTTTAAAGGTAGAAAAATAGCAGTGAGGTTAAACTCCGCCGGTTTCCTCCACACAGGAGCAAAGCAGTGCAGGCAGCGCTGGATGTCGTCCATAGAGCAACTGGAATGGACCCTTACCAGTTTCTTAGTGGTAGCTGATATTGTACGTGAAGACAGCAGTGGATAAAAGGGTGCTCCAGTCTAACAGCCACTAATTTACAAGCTTGCGTAGAATATTTACTAAAGTCTCATTAACCTGTTCCACCATTCCGTTAGATTCAGGGTGGTAGGGGTAGTGAAAACCCCACGGATTGCCATGAGCTTGTTCAACTTGGCCAAAATATGTGATATGAAATTGGTCCCGTTGTCCATTAAGATAAATTGCGGACAACCATGGCGCTGTATAAAACATTCCAGGATGAACTTGGCGGTATTTAAAGCCCCCAAATCCCTGAAAGCCCTTGCTTCCACCCATCTTGGCAAATGGTCAATGGCAACGATTATATATTTAGAGTGGTTTGCGCCAGTTGGCAGAGGCCCCACCACATCTAAGAAGACTGTATGCCATGCGAACTGAGGCTTAACTAACTGGTAGGTGGGTTTTTGGTGGAATGGTTTCTCCACTTGGCACTGATGGCAACAACTAACCGTCTCAAGGACATCGTAGTGCGTAATCTCCCAATAATAGTGGGGTCACAAGAACTCCAGCATCTTTTTCAACCCTCCATGACCTACTGCTCTATGGGCATCCACAATAATCGCAGGACTGGCAGAGGTTTTGGGAAACTCAGCGTCAATTCCCTCATCCGCTTATATAGCTCCCCATTGTGCAAGAAGGTATCATGCCTAAGCCCATCCAACACCTTGATCATGGGTGGCGGCTCATCAAGATATTTGCCCGCAATCATCTTTTCATACATGATGTCTGCACATCCACTGTAATGGTGACCATGGGTAATTGAGAAAGACAATCCGCATTCTGATGCTTTGCCCCTGACCGATACATGATCTCAAAATCATAGGCTTGGAGCTTCAAAGCCCGTTGCGTGAGCCACCCTTCAGGTTCCCACAGATTCTGTAGTCAGCGCAAAGAGGCATGATCTATTACCACTTTGAATTTTACCCCATGGAGGTAGACCCAGAATTGTTTATATGCATAGATTACTGATAAACACTCCCGCTCAGTCACAGTGTAGTTCCATTCATGGCCAGTTAAACTGTGGCTGCAATAGGCAATGGGGTGCTTTACATCGTCATCATCTTTTTGGGACAACATAGCCCCTACAGCAGAAAGTGAGGCCTTCGTTTGCACAATAATCTCTTTTTCAAAATTGGGGTACTGCAAAACAGGCCCACTAGCCAATGCAGTTTATAATGCATCAAAAATGGTTTGAAATCGATCCATTCATGTAAAGGCAGCATTCTTCTTAAGTAGCTCAAAGAGTGGAGCCCCAATACAGCTGAAGTTGGGAATGAACCGCCGGTAGTAACTGACCATTCCCAAGAACACCTGAATATCCCGCTTATTACTTGGCTGAGTCATCTGGTGGATGGCTTCCACCTTGGACGGCTGTGGACTAAGCCCTTTAGAGTCTACCACAAAGTTGAGATATTCCAATTGTTCCTTGAAAAAGTGACACTTTTGGGGCTTAATCTTGATATTAGCTTCAGCTAGGCGGCGGAATACTTGTTCCAGGTGTCCAAGATGCTCCGTGAATGTCTGAAAAAATATGTTGATATCGTCAAGGTAGACAAGAACTCAAGACAGCTTTAAGTCACCCAAAATAGTGTCCATAGCCCGCTGGAATGTAGCCGGGGCATTGCACAAACCCTGTGGCATATGTGTAGGCTGGAACAATCCCTTTGAGGTAATTATAGTGCACTTTTCTTGTTCCGCCGCTGGCAACTCGATCTGCCAGTACCCTGATATCAAGTCCATGGCCAAGAAATACTTGGCCCCACCTAACCAATCTAAAGCAACATTGATTTGTGGAAGCGGGTATGAATCTTTTTTCATAATGCTATTAAGCTTCCAATAATCAATTAATACCTGATTAGAGCCATCTTTATTTTTACAATGAGCACCAGAGATGCCCAGGGACTCTTTGATGGTTCCAACATTTCCTGTTCCACTAATGTATCTATTTCTGAAGATACAACTTCTTCTGCTGCCTTTGAGCGTTGGATAGGTCATGACCTGATAGGGGGGTGGTCTCCGTGTCCACCTAATGCACAACCCTGCAAGCACAACCCAAGTCATGATCATCAGTTGCAAAAATGCTGTGGTACTTATTAGACATATTCATCACCCTATCCTTCTGATCCTCTGATAGACCAGTAGCGCCTCCCAAGGACCACAGTCATTATGCTGAGGGGGTTTTAAGAGGTAAACCAAAATCTTCCCATGAACCAAAGTCATGTACCTGGTGGACTTCATCAATAGGGATCAGGTGCAGGTAAGCCACCACTTGGTGCCACCAAATCTTCATCACCTCCTTCTGCAGATTTACTATCAACACCTTCACTTCCCCCTCCCCTGGTAACAGTAATACAGGAGCCACATGAGGTTTGAGTCACGATTGGTGATAAGGCCCCACAACCTCTCCATACAGACCTCCCAGAATATCAAAAAGCTCACTCCCAATTATGACCTGATGCCCTGAAGGGATAGTCTAAGCATTTTCAGCTCGTAGCGGAATCCCTTTGCACTCATAAATCTGGTTTGGAAATATTTGGGTCCTCCACTTTATCTATCAATATTTTACAGGAATTACACCATCGCTATAAGCAAGCTTAATTTTCCTGGAGCGGATTGGGTCATCTGAGACTCCATGGGAAGTAAAATAGATAGGGATCTGTTGTCCCAGTATAATGATGATTTCGTCCGCCATATTAACCATAGCCCCAAAGTGCCACATAAATGCAGCCCCAAACAACATGTCATAATGATTATTAGGCAACACCACAGCTGGAGCGGATACACCAACAGAACTGAACCTCAAGACAATGAGCTATATGCGCCTTCAGACACAGTACTCTGGGCCCCTGCAGTTCCATACACTACTCGGTGGTCCACATCTGGTTTCAGCGGAAGCTTAGCTACAAGCTTGGTGGATATTATATTGACAGGAGCACATGTATCAATGATCGCCCAAATTTTGGTATTCTGCACAAATATATCACAGTAGGTGCATTTTGAATAAGAAGAACCCCTGGTGTTCGATACATAAACATTTAAGGATGTATGATTATTCAGAAAAGTGCGCATACCAGCCCCAACATGAGGATACTCTTGGGCAATATTTTCTACAAGAATCGCCACCTCCACCCCCTCCAAAGCTGCGACATATGCGGAGGGGTCACCGCCAATTGTACCATTCTGCTCAAGGATCTGCCAGGCATATGGCTTATACATATTTTGGTGAAACTCCATGTCTGCATTATTGGGGTCTCTTCCTTGGCTTGATGCCAGAAGGTGGTAAGGGATCTGTTGATATAATAAATTCTCAGTGTGTTCCCCAGGGCCAACACAAAGTGATTCATGATAAACATTAGGGACAATTAAATTTTTATCAGCAGAAGCAGAGCGTCCCATCTCTACTCCGCTCACCCTTTTCCCTGTTCATTTGGGACCACGGATACTGAATGGACCCTTGGTTTTGCATGACAACTACCCACATAATGACCTGTTTGGCCACACAAGAAACAAGCGTTGGGGACCAGCACTCGTCTATGAATCGCCCCAGAAGGTCTAGGTCTACTTTGGAACCACAGTTTATTATGGACCCAAGGATAAGCGGTTTGATCATTATAGGGATTTAAAGGACCTGCCCATGAGTTAAGTGGCCGAGGGGTAACCCACTGATAACTCCCATATTGAGTGGATCCTTCATTTAACGAAATTTTAGTGGCCAATGCAGGATCCTTCCCTCCACGTTGGGAGCACTAAAGTTGACAGATAAACTGTATAAATGATGGATAATTTTGAGTAACTCCACACCCTCCTGAAGAGTGTATGCCATAGCATTATGCAAGTAACGGTAGGGCTTGATAGTCGCTGTCATTGCTATGCCCACCTCATCTTTAGATAAGACATTTGCACCCAACAACACTTGAGCCTCATTAGTGAACCGCTCTGCAAACTGTATTAAAGACTCATTTTTTTGGAAAGACATTGTTAAAAAGTCCGCCTTTCGTTGAGCCATTTTTGCTTTGACCCCAAACAGGCGGATTACAATCTCCTTCACCTCTTGGTAAGCTACAGTACTGTTTTTAAGATAACATGTAACTTGATCAGTACTTGAAACATCCAACGTAGACAACAATAGTTAAGCTTTTTGTCAATCCAAAACCCCCTCTATGGTGAACTCAAACCGCTTGAAAAACCCATGTATGTCACCATCACGGTTAAATGGGGGCAACCTGTCACTGCAGATTTCCTTTTCTTTAAAAACCTTATCTAATTTATACTCTGCACAGTCTAGCCACTCGTCGTACTGCTCAAGAGGTTGGCAAGTTGGTTGGCATGGTAACCTACCAGGAGTAGTTGACGGAATGCATAGTTGAGCTGCTCAGTAATATTCTTATTTTCCTGAAAAACACCTTTTGCGCCTGAAGTAAGGTATCCAAAGCAAGCTTCAGTTCCCCATATTGAGAGAATTCAGTCACCGGGGGTAGTACCCCATTGCAGTGAACTGGTTGCGCCATAGGTGTAATTAAGGAAGTTTTTTAGTTGATCAATGGGCCCCCTGTTGTGAGCACCACTGTTAACTTTTTGGCGGATATGGTCTATTTCCGCCGAACAAATTGCGCAGGGTTTAGCCTACTGAGCAACGGTCAAACAATATGGAGATCGTTGACCCTGATTAAATGCAATAACTTGATATATAAAACTAGGAGGCAATCGCCCCAACTATACTACTTTTATTTAATATAAAATATTTAGCAGATCTTCCCTGCTCACGCTCACTCTTCTTCTGCTTCTACCAAAAACCTCCCTCTCCTTGATCATCTCATCCTGCTTATATTATAACAATTTTGGATGATATTACTTACACTGCTTAGTAACTCGATTTGCTGTATCTCATTGGTTATGTCATATAATCCAATATTGCCTCATTTTGAAGCACTTAAATTATTATTACCGGTTCAATTCCAACAGATTCCATTTATTTCGCTGGATGGCCTCAACCAATACTAGTTTGATTCCAATGGCTTCCACTCATTTCGCTGGATGACCTTGGGCTTGTCATCCATTCATATCAAAATCACAACATACACCACCAACACATCCACAATTAGGCGCACCAAGGCAGAGCAGGACCACCTTGAGCTCAACGTCCCAAAGTCCAGCTACAGCCCCAATTGGGGTAACAAATGGGCGGAAATATCAGCCCGCCTAAACGCTCTCATATTTGAACACTAGCACAGAATCAAGGTATTGAGAAAAGGTAGTTCATAAAGAAGGCAAAACCTACTCAACATAATTTTTTTGCCAATTCCACTCTCGTGCAACCAGCCCTCATGCACATAGGTCTGCAAATTTGACAGCACCGTGGCAAGTGACCCAACAGAGGGCAAGGTGGAAGTACACCGCTATTACACCAAACTATATTGCAACACCCCAACGGACCCCCCAAAAATTAAAAAATTTATTTAAACCGCAGGAATACAAAGCACTCCGCCAGACTTCAGCATCCTAAATGTAATAACAAAGGAGGAACTCTTAGATACAGTCTGCGGAGCACCTAGTAGGAAATTTCCAGGACCTGATTGGATACCCTATGAATTTTATAAGAAATACTTCAAGCAAATTGCCCCCTCCTTTTAGCATCCATGAACCATTGCCTGCTGGTGACACGTCTCCTACCTGGCGGCCAGGACTCCTATGTCATAACCCTGTACAAAAAGGGTGACAAAATGGATTTGGCCATCTGGCGCCCAATCGCACTCTCTAACACAGATATAAAGCTACATACAAAAATTTTAGAATCTATATTAGGCAATAGCCTCCAATATCCTGTCACCCAATCAATTTGGGTTCATACCAGGGCGCTCAATATAAACCAATATACACTCAGTTGCCAACATATGCAATTCAAAGCATCTGGAGCCCTGGTATCTATAGACCAGGATAAGGCATATGACCGCATTAGCTGGCCGTACCTGAAGGAATGCCTGAGCGTCTCCAATCTCCCACCCAGATTCATAAACTGGGCGATGCTCCTCACAGAATCAGCATCCATAACTGTATGCGGCCCAGGCTTTCTAACCAACAAGATCACACCACGCAGAGGTCTCAAACAAGGGGACCCCCTTAACTCACTGCTGTACAACTTCAGCTTTGATTCACTCCTTCGTGTTGCTAACTCACACCTCATGGATATAACCGCATAAGGCCAGTCACCAGTAAAGATACTAGCCTTTGCAGATGACTGCTTAACAGGTTTAGATAACAATAATGATGCCCGCCAACTGGAACGCACCATGGAGGAGTATTCCATTGTGAACAATGCATCGCTCAATAAAAGGAAAACGAAAATAATCCTTCTAGGCAAGTACAGCAACTACTGGGCTACAACACCCAAACCTCACAGCCCCACAAAGAAACAAGCCACTCATACTACCCTTTTCATCAACTCCTTCATCCAACCCTGTCCGCCACCTTTGGGTATGTCTGGAGACAAAAGGGTACGCCAACATAACAATGGAAAACAACCTACTACAGCGGATGACCAATCAAGTAGCCTCCCCTAAGGGAAGATCACCAGGACTAAAAGGGCGAGATACAGTTGCCAACTCACTCATCCTCCAGATGCTGTGGTTCTCAGCACACATAATATCCTTCTCACCAGCCTTTATGTTCTCAATACACGCACTTTATCAGGGCTAACTGTGGCCTGAGACCCGGCCACCTGTATTGGTGGAAACACTCTTTGGCCCACGCTCCAGTGGAGGCATGGGCCTAATGAACTTTGAGGTCCACGCCAACCAAATTCTGGGCACCTGGATAAAGGAAGTCCTTGCCTCAGACCTCCCACAACAACGCTGGTCCAGAGCAACGAGTGCCAGCTTTGCACAGGCGCTAAAACTATCCAACCCACACAACCCATCAAACCTGCTCGCATACCTTGAAAACCACCCCACCGCAGTGGGCACTCATGGAACTCCCCCACACTTCAAACAACTCCTCCGCAACATTTAAAACATAGGTGGACTTTCAAAAGCACAGGCGCTAATCAGGGAAGGGGAAGTCCCAGATCTCACTTTACACTAAAGAAACCTGAGGACAACTCCCAGAGGGACATTTACAATGAGACCCCAGACATAGCAAGAATAGACTACCTGGACGCTCAAGACATCCCACACGACCTCACAGCATAAGGCAATATTGAGGCTGACACACCATCTGCCCCTCCAGCCAAGGGTAAGAGCTAACACCTGGCAATGCCTTGGAAGAACATACAGGACCGCAGATAGCGCCAAATATCTCCATGTGGAGTGAGCAGTGTGTGGAGGGGAAGGCACCCTACAACACTACCTTGAAGCATGCCCCCATCAAGAGCCATATGGCGGGAAGTTGCGTGCCTGCTTAGGATCCAGAATAACCAGGAACAATCCATCTCAAGGAGCCAGCTCATGCTCCAGATTGAGTTCCCATACCATCTACCCTCCGCTCCTTAATAGTAACCATCACAATGTGAACAATCCACATCTTTGATTTATGTTCATTTAGGGGTATCATAACAACCACTGTGGGACAATCAATAGATTCCACGTCCACCTACTGGAACACTTCCAAGCCTGGCTTTATGGATACATAAAGCCAAGGCAGCAAAGGCTCATAGAGTCATGGTTCCCAGTATGGTTTCTAAACATGGACCCCTTTCTACACACCTGCTCCATAACAGGATAAAACCCCTCAGAGTAGAGTACCCAACACCCCCCACACCTGGTGGTACCAGATGCAACAGGGGTAGCTCGTCTACTCTGGGGTGCCTAATTCCGTTCCAATTTCGCTTTCCCCTTTCCCCTATATTTTTTTGGCATTTCTCATCCCCTGGTCAACTTGCCTTGGTTATTTAAAAAGATCAATCTAGTTTCTTTAAGTGTCTGTCCATGGTTGACCTTCCTCAAATAAATTAAAATTAAAATTAAGATTTAAATTTAAATCTAGCTGTTTTTAATAATCAAATTATGCAACTATATTAGCCATCTACAATAATTTATTTTATTATATCTATTTGAGGCAAGCTGACCAGGGGACAGACATTACCAAAACTAAAACTAAACTAAAAACTAACGTAACTACTTGTTCAAACAAAACGCCCTAATGAGAGGATTGAGTGAAACGCTTAAAAAAAGCAAGCAACCAGGTGGGCAGCGGAAACCGCTTATCCCTCCATGGTGGAAGGAGAGGGGGGTTGGGGGGCTCATCTTTGGCAGCCTCTTCTGCAGCAGCTTCTTCCTCCCATAGTAGAATGCGTGTCATGGCAGACAGTAATGGCGTTGGTGCATCTGCGGCATGAGTTCAATATCTCTAATAATTGGGATTTTATGGAAATTGCCAGCTAGGTAAATGGCACTGAGATATTCAGTTAGTGCTTTTTCAGCATTGATGCGGGCGTCTGGGAGTTTAATGAATGTGGCAATGTTAGTTTAGGTTATTTTTGATTTTGGATTCTGTGCTATAGTTGCCACGTTCTGGTTAGCATCATTAACGATTTTGTATAGCTGGTACACTGTGATTTTACTTTTTGAGGTTAGGGTTGCGAGAATAGCATGAGGTGGAATTCTCCTGTGAGCATCGCTACTGAATTGGTGACAGCTTTACACAGGGGATGACAATCTGGTGTTGCAGCTGCTTCAACTGCAAGCTGGTGATAACCGCGAAATGATTTGGCGTTTGACTGTGGGGTATATAGTTGAGGGGGTATCCAGTCCCATTCTGAATTAATGAAACGCTCAATTTGCATAGATAGTTCTTCAATGAACTTACCTAATTCATCAATTTCAGCAATGATTCCCATGGGTTTTTCGTGAATTGGATTGGGGAATCAACATACGGTTGAGGTTTGGTTGATTCATTTGAGAAAGCATGAGATTGAACTGGGATCCAATCTGATGCTTGATTGGAGGAATTGTTTGTGGCATTGGAGCGAGGATGAGGCAGATTGGTGGCTGCAGGTGCAGCTGTAGCTTCTGGTTTTGGAGGTGGGGAGGTAGAATTGTGCCCCATACTGGATCTTGTACAGGGTGGGCAGCAGATTAAAGGTTGGCATATGAGTCATCTGATAGCAGAAGTGGTTAAGGAGGGGCACTTGCATTTCGAGTGGTCAACTTAAAACATAATGGAAAGATTGCCCACCCGCCCTCAACGCGGGCCCAAAATGGATGGTCAGGCACTGAGGGAATAACAGTGCATGGCGGAATTGACAAAGAAATTTTATTAAATTCAGGGCTGATTGTGGCATATGCCTGAGGCCCAGCGAGTCGTGTAACCCATTTGGGACCACAAATTGTAAGATGGGGTTGGAGCCATAGGCTGCCAAGCCGTCCATCAGCTCCTGGTGGAGTACTTCAGGGGGTGGGTGGGTGGGCAAACCAGCAAACAGAACCACCAAAGTGGTATCCACATGGAGCCAGGTCTATATTGTGGGGAGAGGGGTTCCCTGGAAAACCAGGGGCACAATTGCTGCAGTGGCAGCGTTGGCTTCACAGGTGAAGCCAAGGTCAAAATACCCCTTGTAGGGTTGGAAATCTATAAATCCGGTGGGTGCAATCACCGCCTATGCCATTTTGATAATGGCTTAGTCATGGTATGGGAATAGTTTCCCATATATGACTCTTAGGCTGTAGCAAATGTTGCTCCAGGGGAGCACCAGGGGACAGCAAAGTACTGGTTGGGTATGAGCAAGGTGGGCGTCAAGGTTCTTAGGAGGAATGAATCATCCCATGGGTTTGTATGACTGGTGAACCAGTCCTAGCGCGTTTTCCTGCAAGACGGAAAATGGTAGGGGGAGTTTTGCCGCTGCCCCACGCTGGAGCATCCAGCGGAGATTCAAGGACTTCAGAGTGAAACTACAATGGGCGAATTCAATTTGTTCTATTAATTCATGTAATTTTGCTCAGAGAGTTATGCTGAGTGGAAAGAATAATTCATTTTATTAAATTAGTTAATTTTATTAATCATACTTTTCTTTATTGTTGCAAACACTTTTGCAACCCATTCAATTCAAGACTAAATCTAGTTTGATAATCTCATAGAGGGGGATTAGTCTGCACCCATGTCTGGGAGCAGTTGAGCAAGCAAGGCAAGAGGAGCAGGCGGAAGGCCCACGGCCTCTAACGTTTGAAAACGCCCCAGAGAATCCGGCAGAATAGAAAAAAATCTAAAAAAACTGGCGGTCACAATTTCCCCGGAGATACTCGCGTGGCAAGCATGATGCAACCAGTACATCAATACGCCACATTCCCAGCCACTTTCATCGGTGGAATTTGGAGTCCGTGTGTATCTGGACATCCAAAAAATGGCCCTGTGGGAAAAATTTTGTGAAGATGTACACAAAATTTTCCTGACCGCGGTGTACGTTGCACCTCACTCCATGTCGCGCGGTTGGCTGGACCTAGGTTTTGAAAGCAAAATAGCAGCAGATGAGGCTGCAGCGGTGCGCGTAGTGGTCGACCTCCCTGAAGGGCAACAGGTCATCGAAACTAAATGCACCAGATGGACAAAATCAAACCAAATTTTCCTCACGTTTGACTTTTTGCCTACTATGGTAAAACGTGACATTTTGGAGCAACACCTGAAAGATGGTCTCGCCATATACGGTGAAACACAATCTTTCAAAGTGCAACATTTCACGCTGATGCCACACCTGTGCACCAGCAAAGCCATCGCAGTTCTGACCCCAAATGAGGAGATCGTGAAGGACCTAACCCAGATCCCGCACTCCACCTTTATTGACATTGCAGGGCACACCACCCACCCATTCTGGGTAACTGTGGACAGCGCGCCCCCCATTTGCACCCACTGTGACGCGTTTGGCCATAAGGCACACGCATGCCCCATTAAAGAGGGCGCTACATTTTAAGAGCACCCCTCGGCAGCCATGGCCAGCAGAGAGGCGCACTACGAACCAACCGCAAGCACCAAAGAGGCCTTCCAATGGGGAGCACAAGGCTGCTACCTATTGGTAAGCCCATCTCCCCGCAGGAGTGGAAGAAGGCCAAGCAGGCCCATAGGACCGCGGCCAAGGAAGCGGCCAAGGTCACCACCACCATCCCACACTCACAACGCCAGGAGGACATGGAGACCTTCACAGTGGAAGCAACTTGGGAATCCATCACCCAATCAGATTGGGAGGCCCAAGCTGAACGGGCCACTCAATCTGAGGATCTGATGGGAGATTTGATCTCACCCAATCGCTGCACCCAAGCCCCAGTTGAAACTGACTTGGGACCTATCCCAACCAAAAAAATTATTTGCCCCACTCGACGGTGCACCGAACTTATCTGCACCACAAAAAATTTGTCCGACGTCGAGAAAACAAAAAGCGAAGGCCAAAGCCAATGTGACTCTTTCACCAAAAATTAACAAAAACCCCGATAGCGTTGCTGCTAATACCCACACTGCTGTGAAAGCCCGTGGGGACCTGGAAGAGGCTGGTAGGCCAGAGGGCCCACCCCCTTGCACCTAAGGTGCAATGGGGGAAACCTTCACTCTAGGGATGCTGAATATCGCCGGACTCAAGGCCTCCCCATCCTGGGCTAGGAAACTGAGTTTTTTACAAAATAATTTACCCGTGGATATCCTGGCCATCCAGGAAACCCACTGTCCACGAGGTTCCGAGGATGCTTGGAAAATAATGCTCCTACCATCCCTATCCTTTTGGTCGAAGCACTGTGGGGTGCTAATTTGGAAAAACAATTTTTTCAAATTTATATCTTCAGAAACATTCCTAAATGACTGAGTGCTCGTTGTCACCTTCTCATGGGCTGATTTTGCACACACAATTGTCAACATTTACACCCCAAACGGTGCACAAGAGCGTCAGGAATTTTTCTCATCGGTCAAATCCCTCCCGCTACCCCCCAATTCTTTCCTAATCAGTGACATGAACTGTTGGCTAACCTCACCAACAGACAGGTGGCCACCCTCACCCCACGCCCCACAGGGTCACGTAGAACTACACGTTCTAAAAGCCACCCTTGGGTTAATGGATGCGCTGCCATGACTTGCCCCACTGCTCGAAAACATGACGCGTCCCCACATCCACAACGGCTAATTAAGGTCCATGACCCGCATTGACCTTATTCTAGCGCCGGCGAAATTCCAACCCCACATCTCCCACTTCAAAACAATGAAAATGGAATTCTCTGACCACCGACTGGTCTCAATAACATACCACTTACCCGTCACAGTTGCAAAGGCCCCACATTGGTGCAAAATCTGCCCCCAGAGCTTGCGTCGCCAGGATTTTCCACGTGGGTGGAAGAGGCAACTTTGGCAAAATCGTTTGTTGCACCATTTTGCGCGGACCCCATTTCCACATGGGTAACTTTCAAAAAAGACACCATCCGCCACTATTGCCATCTAACATCCAGATGCTCATGAGCCACATCAGCGGTTATATCGCGCGCGCTGGCGGAATTGACCCACTTGGAGTCCAACATTCCAGCCTCAGGATATAGCCCTGCATGGGGCCAGAAGTGGGCGGAGGCAGCAGCCCACCTCAACACACTTGAAAGGCAACACAAACATCGGGTTTGTGTCCAATACAGGGCCACATGCATCACTAAAGGTGACAAGTGCACCGCATACTTCTTCAAAAAAATTTTGCACCATGCCAGAGCGTGGCCTGCACACAGGTGCGAAGATCAGATAATTCTATCATGGACACACTGGCTGAAGTGGCAATTGAAATGCAAAGATATTACTCCGAGTTATACCGAGCCAAACCAATTCAGCCAGCTGAAATGGCAGAATTTCTTGACAGAGCTCATATCCGCACCATTTTCTGATACCCGGAATTAATGAATTTAATTACTCCAAATGAATTATGGACTACCATTCGCGGTGTGCCAAACCGAAAATGGCCAGGCCCGATGGCATTCCATATGAGTTCTACAAAAAATATTTTAAATACATATCCCCATTGCTGCTAGCCTCACTCAACCAAAGCCTGTTGGAAACGCGCCTCCTACCAGGAGGACATGAGGCTTTTACAGTCACACTCTTCAAGAAAGGGGATAGGCTAGACTTAGCCAACTGGCGCCCCATTTCTCTAACAAACACAGACACCAAAATTTTAACAAAAATCATGGCTAACTGTTTAGGGACTGTAGCATCTGCCACCATCTCTCCAGAACAATTTGGTTTCATCCCCAGAAGGTCGTTTTGGGATAACGTGCACTCTGTGGCTAATGTGTGTCAGTCCACAGCCTCTGGGGCACTTGTATCCTTGGACCAACAAAAGGCCTATGATAGAGTAAACTGGGAATACCTTAGGGCCTGCCTCCATCAATTCCACCTACCTCCCCGCTTCATTAACTGGGTGATGCTGCTCACGGAATCTGCAACAATGGCTGTGCGTGGCCCAGGTTTCCTAACGGAAGTAGTCCATCCTCAAAGGGGCCTGCGACAAGGGGACCCCCTGAGCCCACTCTTATACAACTTCAGCCTTGACCCACTACTGCGAAATGTGAATGCCCAACTCACTGGGGTCCATGTGCCAGGCCAAACCCCAATCAAGATGATGGCATTTGCAGATGATTGCGTGGTGGGGGTGTCAAATAATAAAGATGCACGCGCGCTTGAAGCCCTCATCCAGGAATATTCCCGGGTAAGCAACGCGGCATTGAACGCCTCCAAACCAAAATCATCCTCCTTGGTCGGTTTCAGAACTGCTGGGCCCCAACAAGTAGTTCCCAACCCAGCCCAGCTGCTCGCCCAAGTCCACGCCTTACTAACTCAAAACACACCGCTCCACTGGTGCTCCCCTTTGTGCCGCGAACTACCATAGGACTGGTACGCCATCTGGGCGTGTGGTTGGAGGCAGGAGGATACGCGTCAGCAGTAATGGAGGGCCATATACTGGACAACGTGACGAAGCGAATCGCCTCTCTCAGAGCCCACCCTACTACCCTCACTGGCAGGGTTGTTCTTGCCAACTCTATGCTCCTATCCAAAGTCTGGTTTGGAGCCCACGCCATCTCCTTCTCCCCAAGCTTCTTCAAATCCCTGTATGCTTTGCTACAAGGTTGGCTTTGGTCAGGCCGCCCTCCACCAGTATGGCTAGAGGTCATGTTTGGCCCTCATCATCATGGTGGCATGGGCCTACTTGACTTCAAAGCCCATGCCGCCAAGATCCTAGGCACCTGGATTGCGGCCATCACTGCTCCTACACTCCCATCCCAACACTGGTCCCGCGCGGCCCGCTCCAACTTCTCCCGAGCCTTGGGCCTCAACAATCCATCAAACCCCCACTCCCTGATGAAATACCTCGCATCACACACTTTGGCCACAGGTCCTCACGGGACTAAAACCCACTACAAACGAATCCTACTCTCCATGCGAAGCGCAGAGTGGAGAATTCGTATTAGTGGACATACAACCTGAAGAGGCCGCCCCTCTCCTCAGTTCACACAAGAGGTACAGGGGCTACCCATCCATGATGGCGTGATCCCCATTCGACCCCAAGTCCTATCCAGGGTGGACTACCTGGACATGATGGACATCTCTTATTCCACTGAGACCCAAAAGACTATCTGGAAATACGCACACCATCCTCTGTTGCAGCCTCAAGTCTGCTCCCATGTGTGGCGCTGCCTGAGGCGGGTGTATCATACAGCTGAGCGCTCTAATGCTTTACACTCATCCTGTGTCATGTGTGGCCAGTATGGAACGCTGTTTCACCGCCTGGAGAAGTGCCCCACCTCTAAAGTAATATGGCGCGAAGTCCAACGTCTGCTAGGCCAGGATCAAACACATCCCTTCAGTCTGTCAAGAGATATGTTTGCTTTATCAATGGCCTCCCCCTCCCACCCTCCCTACGTGCTCTGGTGGTTGCAATCGCCATGTGGACTATCCACACGATTGTCTTGGATGCCATCGCCGGATCCATCCCCACCCTCCCTGAAGCTGTCCACAGATTTCCGGTCTCTTTTGGTGGATCACTTTCAAGCGTGGATGTTTGGATACCTCCACCATGTCGCCGGCAGCTGGTCTCCTCCTGGTTCCCAGTCTGGTTCATCAAATCAGACCCCTTCCTCCACACGTGCTCAATAGTGGCTACGCCCCCTACACACGTTCCCTCCCCTTCCCATAAGTGGCGTTCCCGCTGGCAACAAGAGATAGCATCGCTTCTATGGGGTGCCTCACCTGGTACTGAGTTTTGTCTCGTCTGAGTCATATTCGGAAGTGTCCGTCCCATGGGCGGCCTTCCCCACAATAAATTTAAATTTAATTTTATTAATCATTATATAGTAAATTTTATGATCACTATCTTTAATTATTATTTTAATGTTCTGGATTATTTAACTGGAAAATCATAAAAACTGATATTCATTTCTAATGATTTAAGCTTATCATGCTATGATCTCATACTTGCCTGGAATTTGAACATACCCTCAGCTATAAGACTATATCATGTCAATATATATGATTTTTTTGTTGATTTAATTGGCCAATCTATAATAAAATTAATGATCACCACTTACAATAAATTATTTTAGATCTTGTTGGTTTAATTGGCCAATATATAATAAAATTACTGATTGGTACCTACAATAATTCATTTTGAATTTAGTCAATTTATTGGCCAACCTATGCAAAATTAATTCAAAACCTAATTATATAAGCTCATCATGCTATGATATCATACTTGCCTGGATTTTGAACATACCCTCATCTATAAGACTATATCATGTCAATATGTATGATTTTTTTGTTGATTTAATTGGCCAATCTATAATAAAATTAATGATCACCACTTACAATAAATTATTTTAGATCTTGTTGGTTTAATTGGCCAATATATAATAAAATTACTGATTGGTACCTACAATAATTCATTTTGAATTTAGTCAATTTATTGGCCAACCTATGCAAAATTAATTCAAAACCTAATTATATAAGCTCATCATGCTATGATATCATACTTGCCTGGATTTTGAACATACCCCTAGCCATAAATTATATAAAATGTCAAAAACAACTGCCTTTCATTATCTTGATTGAATTTGACCTGTTAGCCTCATGCTGTAAAAAGAAAAATTATAATTTAAAATTATTAACACAAACAAAGCTGAGCTCTCTTTCCACTCGGCATAACTTTCTGAGCTGAAATTACACAAATTTATAAAACAAATTAAATTTGCCTGTAGTAGTTTCACTCCAATGTCCTCAGATTCTCTGCTGGCTGCTCCAGTGTGGGGCAGCAGTGAAACTCCCCCGCTGTTTTCCATCTGGCAGGAAAACGCGCTAGGACTAATTCACCCAGTCATTACAAACCTATGAGCCAATTTTTTCCACCCAAGGACCTGGACGCCCACCTTGCTCATACCCAAGCAGTACCACACTGCCCCCTAGTGCTCCCCCAGAGCAACATGCACTACAGCCTAAGAGTCAAATATGGGAAACTATTCCCATACCACAACCAAGCCATTATTGAAATGGCACAGGCGGTGATGACACCCACCAGACTTATAGATTTCCACCCCTACAAGGGGTATTTTGACTTTAGCTTGACCTGTGAAGCCAACGCTGCCACTGCAGCAATTGTGCCCCTGGTTTTCCAGGGAACCCCTCTCCCCACAATATAGACCTGGCTCCATGTGGATACCACTTTGGTGGTTCTGTTTGCTGGTTTGCCCACCCACCCACCCCCTGAAGTACTCCACCAGGAGCTGATGGACGGTTTGGCAGCCTATGGCTCCAACCCCATCTTACAATTTGTGGTCCCAAATGGGTTACACTACTCGCTGGGCCTCAGGCATATGCCACAATCAGCCCTGAATTTACTAAAATTTGCAGTGGCAATACCGCCGCACACCATTATTCCCTCAGCGCCTGACCATCTGTTTTGGGCCCGCGTAGAGGGCGGGTGGATGAACTGTCTGTCATGTTTTGAGTTAGACCACTTGAAATGCAAGTGCCCCTACTCAACCACTTCAAACAGATTGGATGACTCATCCTCCGACCTCCAATCTACTGCCCACCCTGTACAATTTTAGGCATGCAGCACAATCCTACCTCCTCCACCTCCAAAACTGGAAGCTGCAGCTGCACCTGCAGCCACCAATCAGCCTCCTCCTCACCCAAATACCATAAATAATTCCTCCAATTAAGCATCTAATTGGATCCAAGTTTGATCCCATGCTTCCACAAATGTGTTGAACAAACCTCAAATGTACGCTGATTTCCTAATCTAAAATTATTTTAGGTGGGTTGACCTTGGGGCAAATATACCACACTGAGAAAGTTTCTAGCCAGTACAGGTTTCAAACTCAAAACCTGCACTAGGGGTGGAAGCAGTTTTACCCGCTTGGCTAACCACCCTTCTGATTCCCCAATCTAATTCAACCAAAACCCATATGAACTATTGGATGAAATTGATGAATCAGGTAACGTCGTTGATGAACTGTTGCTGCAAGTCAAAAGGTTCTATAATGCAGGACGGGATGCAAAATTCCCACCTCAGAAATATGCCCCACAACCTAATGCCAAACTGTTCTACAGCAACCACCAGCTTGTAGTAGAAACAGCCGCCACACCAGATTCCCATCCGCTCTGCAAAGCTGCCACCAAACTTGTGGCTGTACTCGCAGGAGAAATTCCACCTCCCATTATCCCCAAAGATTTTACTACACAAAGTAAGATCAATATGAAAAGTCTACAAAAAATATCACTGAAGCTATCCAGAATGTGGTAACAGTAGCACGGAATCCAAAAGCAAATATAACCCAAACCAACATTGCCACATTTGTAAAACTCCCAGATGCTCGCCTCAAAGCTGAAGACGCTTTGGCCAAATACATCATTGCCATTATGATGGCTGGCAACTATTTGGAAGTTCCAGTCATCAAGAATATCAAACCCCATACCGCCGATGCCCCCACACCCTTACTATCTGCCTTAACACACACCCTACTCTGTGATGAAATGGATGCAGCCAAAAACGAGCCCCCCAATCCCCCTCCCCATCCACCATGAAGGGATAGCAGTATTCGCTGCCCACCTGGTTAGATATTTTGATAGGTATGATTCAATCAATATGTCCATTTTGGGTGTTTTGTTTGAATTATTTTTTTATTATGATATTTAGTTTTAGTTTGGTAATGTCTGTCCCCTGGTTGGCTTACCTCAGTTAAATAAAATAAATACAAATAAAGCTTGATGGATTGACTAATCTTTTAGATCAATTTATATAAAAATAGCATATCATTATTAAACATGGGCAAAGCCATAGGACTTAATAGTTAGTTGTAGAATGATATGAGGGATAGAGAAAATAGTGTTTATCCTTGATATAACAGGTTTAAAACCTGTAACTGCATTTTTACCCCACCTTAGCTTGTGGTTACAGGTGTGTGCAACTACACCCAGCTTATAGATTACCAGAATATTCTAAATTATTTTAGTTTTTACAAGTAGAGTTATCTGGCGTTGCTCAAGTTTATTTATAGGCTCACACTGACATAGCTTAAAGGTGTAAGTCCTGGGGAACGTCCCTTGGTTCTAGATTGGGCCATCTTCACTTTCCCAATTAAAAAGATGCTGAAGAGGATGGCATTACCCCTCGTTACTCAGGGCGATCTCGCTCACATAGTAGACGAGTGATGGGTAACAGCCCTTCCACTTCAGATCTCACCCCCAGTACCCACACTCACCTCAGCAGAACTGTTACAGAGAATTAGCGAAATATGCGATGAGATTGCCAAATTTAAATCAGTCAGATCTAATTTGAGTGGCAATCTGGCTGATGGCCGAATTTCAAATGGCTGTAAAGGTATTAATACTGAGGTGTTGGCTGGATTTCCCGATGGCTCCAATTCAATCAATAAGCCAATAGAACTAACATTGGGCGCCATTGATGAGGGTTTGAAGCCCTCTGTTAGCGATTCAGGTGTTGCGGCCAATGTACTGGAATTGACCAAACAGCCAGTTCAGCGATGAGCGCGGGCAGGGTGGGCGTCCAAAACCCATTCCCAACCAAATGGACCTGTCCCTATGTGGGGTGGCCTTAGGTGATTCCCATCACTTGTCGGGTCAAATGCTGTCATGCCAACCATCAGAAATGTAGCTGAGCCCCAGCTCAGAGGTTAGAGGTTGAACTGACAGAGACTCGGCCCACTGCCAAATTTTGCAATGTCAGTTCTTAAGGAATAAACCTGCCCATTCCTGAACAATTCGCTGGGTAGGTCAAAATTGTGGGACCCAATCCCATCTTATCAATATCCTAATCAACCACTATTTAATCTGTTGCATAGTACTGAGGAAATTGTTGGTCAATTTTCTCACTTTTCCTATAAATAAAATTTACCAAAAAAATTATTAAAATTTTAATTTTATTCTGACCGTTTCCCTGATGGCATTTCCATGGTGGCCCATCAGTTCATACACTGGATGGGCTTTACCATTACTCGTGGTCACCATGGGCCCCTCTGTTGTTAATTGGGTTCAGCGATTTCAATATTTTTGATTTTATAACCCCATGATTGCTAACTTCTGACAACAATACATGGGAATCTTGTGGCCTTATGTCCACCAACTGCAAGAGAGAATCCGTCTCCTTGCCACCCCAGTAGAGAAGGCACCATATGTTGAGGATCTTATTGAGACCATCTCAGTGATTCCACCCCTGCAGCAAGACCCCCTGGGTTGGGAGTGGGTTTACTGTGGTTCATCATCAGGATCATACTTACCATGCTGCTGCACCAACACTTCATCATTTCCCACTGCCCAGCACCATAAAAGTCATTTGGTCAGCAATGCCTCTGGCATTTTGGCTTGCTTTTTGGGTGCTTACACATCCTGACTGGGAGGGCAGTTTAAACTTCTTCTGCCTTTTCCATGACATAATCGACCAACCATTATTTCCAGCCACTTCCGCCCTGGTTTTTAAACTGGGCGCTGCAGTGGTTATTCTCTACCAAATGAATGTGCAATAAGTTCTTTGCTGTTTGTTATTCATTGGTCATTTATTGACTTTGGGAGAAGTATCCACTCTACTTTGGGAAATCTTCTTCAAGCCACCCAAGCTGTGTAATTTGTATCTCCTCCTACTTCCTCCAGCCCGGAGGGAGGATCAAGTGTCCCCTCCCAGGAGATTGCCAATCAGGTTCTTGACGCACTCGCCAAAGTGCAAATGCATACAGCAATTGCACTCAACAACGCCTCTGCGTTATCACATGCCCATCAAGGGCTCGCGTTGTTAGACTCTGTGGATGGTGATACCCGTCGTTGGGTGAGAGGTCTTTTACATTCTTCCTCACGAGCAGGAGAATCCACCCCACTGATGGCCATAGTGTCAGCCACCCTGAAACCCCCTGTGTCCCAATCAGACCACTTATTCAGACTGATCTATGCCATGACCAAAGCCTCTAGGTTGGTTTTTTTGATTTCTACCTTTTGTGAACTAGCCCCCGCGTCAGGCCTATCTATTGATATGCTTCAGGCAGTCTTTAGATTGGGCTTGGATTCAGTTTACGCTAATCATGTGGCCTGGTCTACCATCCAGGGATCAGTAGATCAAATATGTGCCATCGCAACCACTATCAATGATTTTCCCCGCCATGTTTCCCATTATCAAAAGGGGAATTTTATGATAGGGTTACCCAACAAAGATGCAGATGACGCATCTGTCTCCAAACTAGCAGTAAACTTGGGTACTAACCCTGCCATAACTCCTGTGTCCAAGTTGGCATTTGCAGAGTCAACTATTAATAATTCTGTTCAAGCCCAGATGGAGGAATTTGTTCCCCCCACCCTCGTACTTCCAATTTTTGCACCAGCAAAGGACCCCGACCCTACCTCTGATATACCCATTATTTCTTCAGTCACCAATGAGTCAGTCAAATCTTCCAATAAATAGAATTTCGCTTATTTCCTTGTACCTATGAAAATTAGTATCAGTCTGCACCATGTCTCCTTCGAAGCTCTGGTGGATACCAGAGCAGCAGGGAACTTCATGAGTGTTGAGTTGGCACAACAACTAAAGCTGGAAATGGATGTGGGTTCCTCAATAATGGTGGCCTCATCTGCTTATCAGACTTCATATGTCATTTGACAATTGGTATCTTTTTCAATCTACCAGTTTAACTTTTGTGATCACTTTTCGGCTATGCCAAACCTGATGTTTCCAGTGATCTTAGATGTGGGGTGGTGGCACTGACAACATGTGAAATTCATTTAGAGTCTAATATGTTGTCATTCACCAATGATGATTTGGAGGGAGAATCCCTTTGATCAACACCCTCAATAAGACACAAGGAACCAGCTCTATCACTACCCTGGTTACTTCCGCGGGCATACTGGCCAATTTTCTCAAAAGCTTAATGTGATATCAGAGAATCTTTGACATGGAAAAGGCAGAGCGCCTGCCTAAACACTCTCAGTACAATTGTGGGTTTTGACTTTGTGAAGCTGGTGAACATCAACTGTCCGTTGTATCCCCATACAGAGGAGGAAGAAGTTGTACTCAATACCTGGTTGGATGATATATTGAAAAAAGGTTTGTTGTTCAAGGAGACTTTACCCGTCACCTCCCCCATCATCTTTGCTAAATAATTGGATGGTTCTCTCCATCCCTGTGTGATATTGGTCATTTGAACAAAATATCAGTTAATGATCCCTATCCATTGCCCCTGGAGCAGATAATCAGCCAGGTGATTGCCAAATCCCTTGTGTTTTCAAACTGGATCTGGTGAACGCTTTCAACCAAATTTGGGTAATGGAAGGGCAGGAATTTTTAACAATGATCTGAACGAAGCAAGGCATTTTTTAATTTTTTGTAATGCCCTTGGGCTGAAAAATGCTCCTGCTACATTTCAACGAATGATTGACAATGTACTGGGGGATCTCCAGTTTTCTTATGCAATTGCGTACATTGATGATATCCTGGTTCACTCCCCAGCTCCCAAGCAACACACTATTGACCTAGAAGCAGTGGTGGTCGCCTTGCATAAAGCAGAGTTGTTTCTCAAAGCTTCCAAGCGCGAATTTTATAAGGAGGAGGTTACTTTTCTTGGAAACCTGGTTCTTAAAGAAGGTGTCACTATCCCTCCCAACAAGTTAGATGCAATCTGAGAATGGCCAACCCTAACTACACAGAAACAACTTCAGAGTTTCTTAGACACTATCATTTTTCTAAAAAATTTCCCTGGCACTTTCCCAGTTGGCCGCACTGCTCCACCCCTTACTGGGAAGAATGTACCATTTTGTTGCACACCTGAATGCCAGCAGGAGTTTGAATCGATCAAGGAGGTGTTCGTGTCTCCTCCCATACTGAAGCATGCTGACCCCACTAAGCCATATATTGTTTCATGTGATGCCTCATTGGTAGCAGTGGGTGCGGTGTTGCTTCATGAGCACGATGGTCTAGAATATCCAGTCACTTATTTCTCCCTAAAGTTCACAGCCACAGAGCAGTCCTGGGCCATTTATGACAAGGAACTGGCGGCCGTTGCATGGGCATTAACTCATTGGCGGTATCTGTTGCAGGGTGCCCACCATGAGCTAACAGTTCGCATGGATCACCAGACCCTTTTGTATTTCCATAAACCCCAAAAATTGGTGCACCGGCAGGCCCAAACCTATTGGGACCTGTGCAGTTTTAATTTTATATACAAATTCGTTAAAGGTGCGCTTAACGTACTTCCCAATTTTAAGCTGCAGCCCCTCTCACTGTCCCTTGGAACCTGAGGAAGTGGATCTCATTACCATGATTCCTGCCACTCAGATCTTATTAATTTTTCTTCCCGTTGTTTCCTCCATCGCGTTGGCTCCCAACGCCCCATTATTGGCTCAGGTGTTAGCTGGTCAAATGGCCTACCCTGAGGGCGTGGAGTTGGTTGATCAGTTGATTCACTCAAGTCACAAACACTCCTTATACTCCTTAGAAGAGGGTCTCATCTACTTCCATTCTCACGTTTGGGTTCCCCCTCCTTCCAATTGGAGGTATTCTGCGCACATCACGATCCTCCCATGGTTGAACATCCCAGAGCAAGAAATGCATAGATCTGATCAAGCGAACCTTTAATTGGGTGGGACTGACCAAAGAGGTTCCGGCTTGGATTGTCAATTGTGTTACTTGCATTAGGGCCAAGTCAGATCGCTCAGGAAAAAATGGTCTTCTGCACCCCTTATAACAGGTGGAAGGTCCATGGACTTCGGTGTCCATAGACTTTATCGTTGACCTCCCCAGTTCTATTGGGTTCACAGCGATTATGGTCGTGGTGGATTGTTTCACGAAATTTTCCCTTTTTATACCTTGTTCTTCCACGATTACATCAGAGGAAACTGCCCATCTCTTTGCACGCCATGTGTTTTTGATGTTCAGTCTTCCCCAGGAGATCATTAGTGACTGGGGTACACAGTTTACTGCACAGTTTTGGAGTGAACTCCTATAAATCCTGAAAATAACCTCATGTTGATCTATGGCATATCACCCCCAGTCTGATGGTCAGACCGAGTGGGTTAATCAAGTCCTCAAACAGTACCTGCATTGCTATGCTGCAGCAGCGCAGGATACTTGGGTGGGTGACGTGCCCCTCACTCAATTCGCTTACAATAATGGGACTCATGCATCCACGGGGCTTTCTCCTTATGAAGCAACGTTGGGTTATAATCCTTCATTTTCAGTCAAGCCGTGCTTGCAGCCTGAGGTTCAAGCTGCTGCAGATCATGCTGCCCATATATGATCAACTCAAGCTTTAGTGTAGGAACACCTTACCAAAGCCATTGACGACTACAAGCAAGTTGCAGATTGTAAGCGCCTTCCAGGTCATGACTTTATGGTGGGTTCTTACATAATGCTTGATACCCACAATTTGCGAATTCAAACCCCTTCCTGTAAGTTTGCCAGTAAGCGCTCAGGTCCCCATTTAGTGGAGGAGGTATTGGGCAACGGGGCATTCTGACTGAAGCTTCCCGTGCACTGGAAGCAGAACCCTGTTTTCCATGTTTCCCAGCTATCACCCTTCAAGGGTGCAATTCCCCCAGACCTGGAACTGATTGTCATTAATGATGGGGAAGAAGCTGAGGTAGAGGCCATCCTGGCATCTCGGAAGTCGCGTCATTCAATCCACTATCTCATGGCCTGGAAAGGATATCCAGATTATGAGAATAGTTGGGTCAAGGCGCGCGATTGCGTGAATTGCATGGACCTGGTTGAAGTTTTCCATATATCCCACCCCAATGCTCCCCGCCCTCCCCAGAAAATCGCGACAATTATGGCTATCAAGTTACCCAAAGCACACAAGAATGTGGCCCTGGTGCAGTTTCCTGGCGGGGGGTCCTTCCTTTGGAAAAAGGAAAGGGTAATGTAAGTCCCAGGGAACGTCCCTTGGCTCTTGATTGGGCCATTTTCCCTTTCCTGAATAAAAAGATGCTAAAGAGGATGGCAGTACCCCTCATTACTCAGGGTGATCTCGCTCACATAGTAGACAAGCGATGGGTAACAGCCCTTCCACTTCAGATCTCATCCCCAGTACCCACACTCACCTCAGCAGAACTGTTACAGAGAATTAGTTAAATATGCAATGAGATTGCCAAATTTAAATCAGTTAGATCTAATTTGAGTGGCAATCTGACCGATGGCCAAATTTCAAATGGCTGTACAGGTATGAAGACTGAGGTATCAGCCAGATTGCCCAATGGCTCCAATTCGATCAATAAGATGATAGAACTAACATTGGGCGCCATCAATGAGGGTTCAAAGCCCTCTGTTAGCAATTTGGGTGTTGTGGCCAATGTGCTGGAATTGACTGAACAGCCAGTTCAGTGACTGAGCACGGGCAGGTTGGGTGTCCCAAACTTGTTCCCAACCAAACTGGACCCATACCTATGTGGGGTGGCCTTGGGGGATTCCCGTCACTCGTCAGGTCAAACGCTGTCATGCCAAACATCAGAAATGTAGCTGATCCCCAGTTTGGACGTATGAGGTCAAACTGACAGAGACAGCCCACCAAGTATTTTGTGATGTAGGTTCTCAAGGAATAAACCCACCCATTTTCAAACAATTCACTGGGTAGGTCAATATTGTGGGACCCAATCCCATCTTATCAATATCCTAATCAACCACTCTTAATCAGTTGCATAGCACTGAGGAAATTGTTGGTTGATTTTCTCACTTTTTCTTTAAATAAAAATTTACCAAAAAAATTATTAAAATTTTATTTTTACTCCGACTGTTTCACTGATGGCAATTCCCTGGTGTCCCATCAGTCTTTACACTGGATGGGATCTACCAGTACTCGTGCTCACTATGGGCCCCTCTGTCATTAATTGGGTTCAGCGAGTTCGATATTTTTGGCTTTATAACCCCATGATTGCTAACTTCTGACAACAATACATGGGAATCTTGTGGCCTTATGTCCACCAATTGCAAGAGAGAATCCGTCTCCTTGCCACCTCAGTAGAGAAGGCACCATATGTTGAGGATCTTATTGAGACCATCTCAGTGATTCCACCTCCTGCAGCAAGACTCCCTGGGTTGGGAGTGGGTTCACTGTGGTTCATCATCGGGATCATACTTACCATGCTGCTTCACCAACACTTTGTCATTTCCCACTTCTCAGCTCCATACCAAGTCGTTCAGTTGGCAATGCCTCTGGCATTCTGGCTTGCTTTTTTGGTGCTTACACATCCTGACTGGAAGGTCAGTCTAAACTTATTCTTCCGTTTCCATGACAATAGGCTGTGCCAGCGCTATTCTTGAGCCACTTGGACTAACAGCTTTGCTGTTGCCCTTGTGGATGGTGAGCTGATTATCCAAACATTACAATATACTTATAACTCTAATACTAATTTTGTTTAGTTTTGATTGAGCAATTGGATGTATTATCCAATAATATTTGCCATTATCACCTACTTGCTCAAAAAATAAAAACCTATCAGACTCAATTAATTTCAGGTGAGCAATTTGGTGAATTATTAGTCAATATTTGTCAATTCTCACCCACTCACTCAAAATAGATTGAAACTATTAGACTCAATAGTTTCAGATTCGATAATATTTGCCAATTCTCACCCACACACCTAAATTGATTGAGACTATCAGACTCAAAGGTTTCAGATGTCAATCAGTCAATTAGTCAGTAAATGTATTTTCTTAAAAAGACACTATTAACTTGAATAGTTTATAGTGACAATGTGATTTTTTCACCAACACAAGCCAACTATAAAGTTTCTTAAATTATAAAATTGACGATTTAATTAAACAGGTGTCAGACAATTGACACGCCAAAGAGAAACCTAGCTTCCATTGCAGATAATCAAGTATCAAGGCAACATCCATAGGCTGCAAGGCACTGCCATTGTCTTTTACCAGATGTTAAACTAAGACTGTCCTACCAATCTGGATGAGTTAAGTCTCAACTTGATATACAGAATACCATTGATAGAACAAGAAAAATTATTTAAATTTTTAAGGATAATAATAATTAAAGAATGGTGACTGATGACAATTGAAATCTGTACTTCCAGGATAAGCCATATATTGGTGGTGGGTGCAACTGAAAAACTAAGGATATTGACTCTAAGGTCAAAGGCTGAACCAGGGATGAGTTTTCAACAAAAGAATCTGAAGATACTATCCAACTTAAAAAGTTGGTTATAGGTACTAAAATTACTCCCAACAGCAACTTAAAAAGGTGGTGCTTTATGGCAGCAAAGTTTGAGGACAAGCAAAGTTGTGCCCCATAGTGGTACCATCTTTTAAGATCTGAGGGTAGCAGTATAGCAATGAGCAGCACTGTCAGGATTTCTACCAAAAATAGGCATTTGTGCATGTCAGATGAAGGAAATTGAACCTTATATGATAAAATAGATAAAACTACTACTGGGTATAATCCCTGATTAGTTTCAAGACCTCTTGATATTGGGGGTCAATGTTGGAAATTAGGCTTTTATAGTGCTTACTAGTACGTTTATAGCCTAAAGTCCTTCAATTAATTGCAGGAGAATTACGTTTCTCTACTGCTAGGATAAATATTTTAGGGTGTGAGTTGACCAATTATTTTCAAATAATGGAAAAGTTGATATAATCAAAAAGTTAGTTTTTTATATATTTTTGTAAATGTATGGGGTAAAGAAACAAGACCTTTTAATAAGTAGATGCTAGTATTTAAATAACAAGGCTTGAAGTTTGGATTTCTTAATAACATCTGAATTAGGGAATATCTGAATTTGCTCTATCAGATTGGTTGAGACTCACCTTTCTTCAATGTGAGGACAGATGAGGAAGTAACAGCCAAGAAGATGAGACTGTGAGGAAGGGATTTAGTAAATTTAGACCAATCAGAAGGCGGGAAGATATTTTCACCTTGTAGGCCCCCTCTGAGCTTATAAAAAGGGTCGGTCTCCATAAGGTAGATTGTACTAAATTATATTTGGCCTGGGGGCTTCCTATGGACTCCACAGATTCAGCTGATGATTCAGTGTAACCGGACTGGCCAAACTCTTGATTTTTGCCTGAGTATTAATAGAAGTGTTACCTTGATTCAAAAGTTCCACCAAGAATCAGCAAGGGACTTTTGGCCAATTTTATTAATATTATCATCTGAAATTCTCTTTTTACAATATTGGACTTGAATTGTCTAGAATTACCCCCTTCAAGAGTGTTAGGGGGTTTATAAAGGCGATAACTGGCCATAGACCAAGTTGATGGTTGCTCCAGAAGCAAGAGTTTGATAGAGTAGTAATCCCCTTGCTTATATGTGACTACAAAGGGTCGTTCAAAGATAGATCTGAGATTCTCACTTCTAGGAGTGATGCGGTTGTGGTGATATAACGTCAAGTAGGATCCTTGGAAGGAAGGGAGAGGGGCCCAGAGCTCATTTGTTGCTTGGACTTCTTTAGTGACTGTTTTGGACAAGTTAGTCTTATCTTCTGCTTTTAATTGGATGATGTGCTGGGCCAACTTTTTCCTGGCTTTCTCTAGGTCAGTTCTGTCAGTAAAAGATCTTTTTCTAGTAAACATGGTACCCTAGGTTCTCGGTCATACAGCACACAGAAAGGGGACATCTTTAGGATACAATGGTAACTAATTTGCTAGGCCATGAGGGCATTGAGTTTTTAGAGATCCCAGTGGAAAGGATCTGAATTGGATATTTTGTGGAGTATTATTACCAGGGTTCCATTAACTCTTTCTACGGCCCCATTTGTGGATGGATTGTAGGGAGCTGAGAAGAGTTGTTGTGTTCCCATAGAAGTGGCAAATAGCTTTGACACTCTGGATGTGAAGTTTTCCCATTATCACAAAGGATGACTTGGTGGCAGCCATGCTGCATGAAGATAAATTGATGTGAAAAGGTAGCAGTGGCTTTATCCATCTTCGCAGGGAGAGAAACAGCTTCAACCCTTTTAATGAAATTGACAATTCCAACCAGGATATAAAGATTGTCACCAGCGGTCTGATGTATAGGCCCTATCACGTCCAAACTTATGGTGTGGAAGGGTTATTGGGCGTAGTCAGTTGATACTGATACCGGGCCTTATAGCTGGATTGCTCTTTACAAGTCAAACAGGCATCCAGGACTTCAGCTATGGTCTCCATGATGCCCTCCCAGTAATATTGATTCTTAACCCACTGTAGGTTTTTCAAACTCTACCATGGCCCATGATAGTATGGGACTCCAAGATGACAGGTACTTGCTGGATGGCCTGAGATAGGGCAGCCAGTTTATTCCTGCTTTCTTATAAAACTTCCCACTTTCAACCTTGGTGTTGCGGGAGTGCCATGTTAGCATCTTTTGAAGTGGTTCATCTTCATCAGCCCATTCATCAGGAGTCATAAGGAGGTCATGCAACCTATCTAATTTTCTATTGTCAAGGTGTAGGACGGGCACTCATGTCAAACCTTCAATATTTATATGAAGCATCCCAGCTTAATGCTGTCATGTTTACATGACTCAATTGAGATCACCAGAAAAAAGACAAAACTGGGCGTCAGGAGGCCCAAAAGGGCAAGTTTCAGGACCTTCCTGACCTAAAGCACACCTTGGACCAACACTGGGTACAGGCCAGATATGCCCAGGTTGTTCTAGGTGAGGTGCATAACTCCCAGCCCTTGTTTTGGCTTTAGCGTTAAAATGGACAAGTCACCTTTTATATGATAAAAACTTAATTTGGCTATGAAGTGAACGGGGTTTGGAACCAGTTCAATTTACAAAGTTTCCTGCTAAGGTCAGCCTTGACTTCAATAAATTAATTGAGTTTAAACAATTTCGAAAGTTTGATATTCTGTTGGATGTAAGTGTGCGCTTATTGGTGCATCTGGGCTTACCACCACTTTCACCGGTAGATGATTGCCCCAGTTCAGCTTAGATATGATTCTTTAGTACCAACCTTCCTCGTTGGTTGTCTTCCTCTTGTAAATCCTTTGTTAGCTTTACATTTTTTCCTTATTTTTACTTGGATGTCCCTGTGGGCGGACCTCTTTGAGAAGGTCTTGCGCAATATTAGCCATGTTGTTTGTGCAAATTTCATCTTCTCATCTGGTGCACAGCAGGTCCACTTGGGTTTCCTCCAAACTGAAGCAACCAGAAATTCATGCACAGAACACCGCTTGAATATGGACTCCTCTTTAGGTAAATCCAAATTTTATGTTTGTACATTTTCTATTATTATATCGATGCTTAACACCCTTTTCTTATGTTATTTTAGCTCAAGCACCTCTCTTCAGGGTTATCTCTCTTTAGATACTGAAAATTAGTTCCCTTGCGTTGGTCCTATGCTCTGTGCACCACCAAGCTGAGAACTGAGAGTTATATACACTTGTAAGTCCTGGGGAACGTCCCCTGTGCATTGATCAGGCTCTTTTCCCATTTCCGAGTAAGAAGGTAGTGAAGAGGGTGGCTGTACTCCTCATTACCCATGGCGACCTCACCCATGTGGTAGATGAGTGCTGGGTTACAGCCCTCCTACTCCAGATCCCTCCCACAGTGCCCACACTAACCTTGGAAGAACTAGTACATCTAAACAGGGAAATCTGCACTGAGATCGCTGAAATGAAACTGATTAGTCCAATATTGAGTGGGAACAAGCCTGATGATTGGATCCCATATATTCAAAAAGGTTACAAGGATTGATTTATCAGCCAGAATTGCTGACGGTTTTGATACAGCCAACACCATGATCACAAAATTAACCCCTCCCAAAATCATCAGGGATGATTTCTGACGTGCAGGTAATAGCATCAGACACCATCTACAAAAGTTCAATGTTCCTTCTGGCAAATTGGGTGTTGCAGCTGATGCAATGCTTTTGACTGAATGAACAGCCCAGCGACTGGGCATGGGTGGGTTGGGCGTCCTGAACCTGTTCCTAAACAATTGGGACTGCCCCTACGTGGGGTGGCCTTGGGGTATTCCTGCTGCTCGTTGAGCCAATGTTTCTTGTTAACCATCGGAAATATAGCTGGGCCTCATTTTGGGCGTTTAAGGCTGAATGACAGCAACTTGTCCTGCCACCAAATCCTTTGATGTTAGTTCCCAGTGAGCTTATCTGCCCCATTCCTGAACAATTCACTGGTTAGGTCAAAAATGAGGGTCTCAATTCCAGCTTATCCCCACATCAATCGACCATTATTTAATCAGTTGCATCACACTGAGAAAATTGTTGGTCAATTTTCTTCACTTTTCTTTGCAATAAAAATTTTCCTCAAAAAACTATCAATTTTTATTTTATTGATTCCCTTCTGGCCACAATCCCGATGGCTTTTCTCTGGTGGCCCATCAGCCCATATACCAGATGGGCTCTACGAGTACTCATGGTTACTATGGCCCCACCGCGTAAACTGGATTCATAGAGCCAGATACTTCTGGCGATTTAACCCTGTCATTATGAACTTTCACCAACAATATAATGGGAGCTTGTGGCCTTACATCCACCATCTTCAAGCAAGGATCTGTCCCCTTATCTCCTCAGTTGAATTAACCCCATCTACCGGTGACCTTATTGAAACCATACCTGTGGTTCCACCTCCTGCAGCAAAACCTCCAGGGTCTGGGGAGGCCTCAATTTGGTTTGTTCTCAGGATGACATATACTATTGTCTTACACCAATTATTTATCACTTCCTAATGCCTGTCTCCATACAACGTCATCCATGCAGCAATGCCTCTGTCATTCTGGCTTTCTTTTTGGGTGCTTACGCACCCTGACTGGCAGGCTAGTCTAAACTTCTTTTGCCGTTTTCATGACAACACTCTCCTGACATTAGATAACCAACCATTTTTTTACCTGCACAAACGTTTTCCGTGTAGGACTTTTGTGAAGTACAAATTGGGTGCACTGGTTGTTGGCAATGGCTGCGGTGGGGCGCACCTCCATTTTCTCATTTTTCCAATGGTTGGAGCATCTCAGCGTTATTCTTGCTGCCTCCAACTGGAAAGTACCCACCCTTCTTGCTTGTACATGGTGGATATGGTCGCTTCACAATTTGAGAGTTGTGATTCCCCAACTTTCCACCAAAATTAATAAAATTGGCACCAACAAACTGTTTTTTCTTTGGCACCACGTTTGGATGTTGCAGGTGGGATCATCAACAAAGGGCCTGGTGGTGATAGCCTTGGATAACGGCATACAAACTATCGCTGAAATGGATATGGGGTCGTTTGCAGCCCAAAATAAATTTTATAATTACGTTTCCTTATGTACAACTGAGCCATATATCTTCTCTTATGGATCAGATATGAAACACATTTCAATGTACCAAATCATTCCAGATAACCCGCGCTTGACCCCTATCATGATGCAGAACACAGGTGGTACAAAAGGAGGTACTTTTGAAATATAAAAATATCTATGCAACTGCTAAAGATATGGTGGGATATGTGGCCTCAGTAGTAAGATTGGACAACAATCCTTCTCCATTATATGATGCAGAAATATACCCTGAAAGTATGCTAATGCCTGAAAAAGATTTTTGTGTTAAAGTTTTGGCGTTGTCTGCTATAACTAAAAATCATTTAGAAATTTTTTATTGACTGTTACCCTTCCATCCCCTTTAAGAAAATCAGTACTGCTATTTTGGTGGATACTAAAGCCTCTGAGAATTTTATTGACCAAGACCTAACCAACTACTTTTAATTGAGTTACTTGCCGGGCGGTATAGTTAGAGGAGGGGCTTCTTAAGGTATTTCCAAGCTAAAAATATGGGGTTAGTGGATTATCAAGTTGGAAAATATCATTTGTCTGACCACTTCCAAGCTATCAAATAACTCTTGTACCAACATTTTGGTTGTAGAGTAGTGAAAGGTTAACTTCAGAACCAACTTATAAGCTAATACCTTGCCCTTAACTCTAAAGAATGGTCAAAAGTTAGTTGTCCCTTTGGCTGAAGCCAACTTTCAAGGCGATTTGCCCCACTTTCCCAATACCACAACTCAGTCTTTCTCCATTGCTGAAGCCCTCTTTTAAGGTTCCCTTACCTTCCTTTTTGGAGGGGTTAGAATCTACGTTTGATGCAGCTTCAGCCAATGTACTACCAGCTCATTCAGAGTTCAATTGCGAATTCAAGCTCATCATTGATTTAATTTTATATATCTTCCCCAATTTAACCTTTGACTGTATGGGAGGAAGCGACCTTAGATGTGTAGGTTAAGGAGCAGTTAGCCAAAGGTGAGATTTTTCAGCGAACCTCCCTTGTATGTTACCCACTTCTTTTTGTAGAGAAGGCCAATGGTACCTTACGCCCTTGCGTAGATTATGGGAATTTCAAAAACGTCACAGTACCAGACTTGCATCCTATCCCACTAAACTCATAGATACTAAGTTATGTGGAGAAGGCGAAAGTCTTCTCCAAGCTGGATTGTTTAAATGCATTCAATCAGATCCATATAAAGAAGGGCCAGGAGTGGCAAACTGCATTCCAAACCAGAAAAGGGGTTTTCAATTTTGGGTTATCCCCTTTGGGCAAAAAAAATGCCCCTGTTATCTTTCAACGCCATATTGATGCAGCTTTGGGACCTTTGGGGGGTAAACGCGGTAGCCTACATGGATGTATTCTGGTATTTTCCCCTGAAAATGTGTCCAATGGAGTACACCTTCAGCAGGTGGTGGAGATTTTGAGGGCAGCTGACCTTACATTAAATTATAAATGTGAATTCTTCAAGTCCCAGGTTACCTTCCTGGGAAACATCGTGTTTAACAAAGGGCAAATGATAACTCCAGACAAGGAGAAGGCGATTCATGAGTGTCCCACTTCAACTTTGGTTAAAGAATGGAGGAGTTTTTTGGGGATGTGTTCACGTTCTTTAAAAAATTACATTAAATCTTTCTGAAGTGACAGCTCCTTGGTATAAGGCGAGTGGGGCAAAAGTGCACCAGTGATCCCCAACTTTGCAGGATGCCTTCTAAGTGGTAAAGTGTACTTTGCTGTCCACATCCGTTATTTATAATGTTGACCCCAATAAAGAGTTCAATGTTTCATCTGATGCCTCCAAAATTCACCATAGCGGCGGCCCTATTACAAGTAGGTGAAGATGGAATAGAGCAGCCAGTGGGATATTTTTCCAGGAAGGTGACTCTATCAGAGTTAAACTAAGCCATATAAAGAGTTATTAAAAGTGGTTGAGGTGCTGATTATTGGCGGCATCACTTGCATGGCTCATCCTGACTCTTCTGAGTACGTACAGATCACCATGCCTTACTGTACTACCACGTACCCCATGTCTTGACCCCGTGGCAAATATGCTGTCATGTGACCCTATCCCAATTTGTGTTTTCTTATGAGTTTATTAAGCTCAAGGAGACTGGTTTGACGGATGCTTTGATCTGCAACCCTTCACTATCTCCAGATCCTAAGGAGGTAAAGATGCATAATACTAATCAATAATTCCACCCGTTAATATTGTGCCTCAACTTTTCTCTCCCTCAGCCCATGGGCCAGCGCTTGCTCCTCTGGATAATGCAGAGGAATATGGTATGTTCAGAAAGGTAGTCCTTACCCAGCCTTTGTCAGCTAAATATACTATGGTTCTTGCTAAGAGCGCGTTAAATTAGGAGGATATTACCAGAGGTTATCACGTAAAGGATGAGACGGTGTGGTTTCATGGGCGCCTTTGGGTTCCTGCATGACTACTTCACCTGGTGATCATCTAGGAGCATCATTATGGAATCATTGTTGGTCATCTAGGTAAGGTGAAGACTCTGGAGTAATTCGCCACACTATCAATTGGAAGTGGTTAGCTGCACAGGTGGGCATGTATTGTAAAGAATGCCTGGTTTTCAACCAAAATGAAACTAGATCACCAGCCACTATCTGAGCTGTCGGTACTAGTTCAAAAGGCTGAAGGGCCTTGAACTTCTTTATCAGTTAATTTTATTGCTAAATTGCATGTATCCGATGGCTACGATGCTATCATGGTGGAGGACCGTTTTATGAAGTTCGCCCGCTTTATCCCCTGCAGAACCACAGTCACCACGGCTTAGATGGCTAGACTATTTGTTAATCATTAGTTTGCTCTTCACGGGGTCCACCAAGAAATATTTAGCAATTGTGAACCCCAGTTTAACTCCTTCTTTTGGGAAGAGTTGTGCAAGACTCTTCAGATTTGCCCCTCCGTTCAACTGCCTATCACCCCAATAAGATGGGCAGACTGAACTAGAGACCAGTGTCTCAAAAAAATCTTGCGGTGTTACACCACCGCAGATCATTCTGGTTGGGTTTCCTACCACCCCATGGCCCAATCCAGTTAAAACAACGCCAAACGTGCATCATTTTCCTGTTCCTCCTTCTTCTCCAACTATGGCTTCAAACTTGCCTTCAACATGGAGCCCAGTTGTGGATCCAAGGTGAAAGCGGTTGTGGACTTTGTAAAAAATCATTAAGAAAGTACACCAGGTGGTGAGCATGAATATAGGTGCGGCCATGCAATCTCACAAGGAGAACGCTGATGTTAAGAGATGACTTGGATCAGCATATAAGGAAGGAGAACTCGTGATGCTGGATGCTAAAAACATCCCAATAAAGCAACCATGCAAAAAACTAGGACCAAAGAGGATTGGGTCATACCACATCATCAGAAAGGTGGACCTTGCTTCAAACCAGTTAGATCTCACCTCCTCGTTTCAAGTCTTTCAGTCTTCCATGAAAGCAAACTTACGTTGCTTGAGGGTCCCCCACCAGAGACTCCCAAAGCTTATCTCGTGGATGGGCGCTGAAGTAGGAAGTGGAGGAAATTGTAGCCTCTCATCGGGTAAGAAAACTTGAGTATCTTGTATCTTGGAAGGATTTGACGCAGCGAACAGTTGGGTCCCAGCGCGTGAATGCGCCCATGCCAAAGATCTAATTGTAGTATTTCACTAGCTTTTCCCTGAGGCCTCAGGATCAAAGTCCAAGCAAGCCATTGCTGCCATGAAATTGGCCCCTTCCCACATAAGATTTTCTTGGAAAATGCCCCTGGAGGTGGATGGAGCCCAAAAAATAAGAGAGAGTAATATCATGTTTATGTGACTTAATTGAGAGCACCAAAAACAAAGACAAGGCTGGGCGTCAGGAAGCCCAATAGGTCAATTTTCAGGGCCTTCCGGACTTAAAGAACACCTTGGACCAACGCTGGGTACAGGCCAGATATTCCCAGGTTGGTCAAGGTAAGGTGAATAACGTCAAGCCCCTTGTTTTGGCTTTAGAGTTATAATGGACGGGTTACCTTTTAAATGATAATAAACAATTTGTTTCCTTGGTGAATGGGAGCTCAGAACCCATTTGATTTACAAAATTTCCAGCTCAGGTCAACCTTGACTCAATCTATTACTTGAGTTTGGACAATTTCAAAGTTTAGTACTCTGTTGGATGGAAGTGTGCGCTTATTGGTGCACCTGGGCTTAGCAACACTTTCACTGATAGATGATTACCTCTGTTCAGCTTAAATATAGTTCTTTGATACTTACTTCCTCTTTGGTTTTCTTTCTCTCTTAAATAAATCTTTCATTAGTTTAACGGTTTTTTCCGTGTTTTTACTTATATGGTCCTGTGCGGTGACCTCTTTGAGGAGGTCTCATACGATGTTAGCCATGTTGTTTGTGCAAATTTCATCTTCCCATTTGGTTCACAGCAGGTCTGCTTGGGTCCCCTACAGACCAAAGCAACATTAAATTCCTGCACAGAACACCGCTTAATTCTGGACCCCTTTTTTGGGTCAACTTAATCTTTGCTGTTCATACTATTCCTATTATTCTACTCCATGATTAACACCCTCGTCTTATGTTATTTTATCTCAAGCACCCTCTGCGAGGCTATCTATCTTATAATAAAGAAATTAGTTCATTTGCGTTGGTCCTGTGCTCCATGCACCACCACGCTGGGAACTGGAAAGTTATAGACACTTTCCTGACAGATGCTCAATGGTCATATCATAGAGCTGGAGCTTAAGAGCCCATCATGCCAACCGCCCATTGGGTCCTTCTTTTTGTAACCACTTCAAGGATGCTTGGTCAATAATCACTTTGAATGACGTCCCAAATAAGAAGGGGGTTAGTGTTTGACAGCGAGCAAGATGGCAGTACATTCCTTTTCAGTGACGCTGTAGTTTAGCTCAGCTTTTGAGAGCATCTTACAGAAATAAGACATAGGATGATCGACCCCATGTTCATCCAACTGATCCAAGATAGCTCCAACAGCGTAATTGGAAGAGCTTGTTAACAACATGAAAGGTTTTTCATATATAGGTGTAAGAAAATAGGCCTTTTTTGCAATAACTCCTTCAGGATCACAAATGCAGCTTTTTGTTCAGCACCCCACTGGAAGGGAGTGTTTTTAGCCAATAGCCGTACAAGGGGCTCACTGAATTGGGCGAATTTGGGGATGAATAAATGGTAATACCTTATTATACCCAAAAATACCTGTATGTCAAGAAGGGTTTTTGGGAGCAGGAATTTTAGATATCGCTTCCACCTTGTCTTGGAGGACTGAATCACATCTTGAGAGATAGCATGCCCTAGGAAATCCAATTGCTTTTGAAAGTACACTTGGAGGGCTTCAGCTTGAATTTAGAGGCCTGCAAGCGTTGGAACACCTTTTTTAAAGCGTAAGGTGCTCATTAAAGGTTGTTTGAGAATACTGTGATACCATAGAGATAATAAATGTCACAGCTCAGCTTGAGATCTTGAAGAATATGATCAATTGCCCAACGGAAAAGTGGCAGGCGCATTGCATAACCACTGGGGTAACCAAGTGGGCTGAAAAAGTCCCTCGCTACAGATAAGGGCGCATTTCTCGTGATCCTGTAGAGAAAGGTCCATCTGCCAATACCTACTAGCCAGGTCCATGGAAGAAAAAACATTGGACTAAAAGAGTTGGGCAAGAGCATCGTCATTACAGGGAATAGGATAGCTTTCCTTCTTGGTGAGGCTGTTCAGCTTATAGTAGTCTAACAACCCAATAGCTTTTATTTTTCTTCTTTATAAGTAGAAGAGGGTATGACTAATGGCTAGAGGATGGCACCAGCAACCCAGCGTCCAAAAACTTGTTTAGCTCCTCCACATTTGTAACTCCTCAACTTTTGATTTTTGTAGGGTTTGGAGCGAATGGAATGAGCATTCCAAACGTCAATAGTATGCGTCCAACCCTTCATATGCTCATAGTCAATATCAGATTCGGAGAAGATATCGCTATAGAATTCCAATAAGCTATAAACTTTATTAAGCTCTGCAGGGGTTAGATCATCAGAGATATGAACAGTAGGCAGAGTACATAACTATTGATAAGCAGTTAGGCCCATATTCTACATAGACCTGATACAGTGGACTTGTTGAATGTCATCAATAGGGATCAGCAGGACTCTTCCAATCTCCTGATGCTTCTTGACGACCATGTCCTTCTTGTTGAGGTACCTCAACAGGAGATTGATGGTCGCTGATAAGCGGGGTCTAGCACACCTGTCAAGACTAGGCTCAAGAGGGCTAACTCCGTCAATTTTAATTAGGTGCAATAAGTTGTGGGTAATTTGTAGGGTAATATTTATGTCAACTACTCTTTGTTCATCCTCCTTGATTACTACCTCTTCTGACACAAAGAAAGGGATACCCTCTAGGGCGTCCCTTGAGTTGTGCAGCTTTTTTGTATTCTACCCCACTGTGGTGTAATATATGGATCTTGCTGAAGAGGAATAATCAGTTGTGCAATCATAATCCTTTTTATTAAGCTCTTCATTGGTCAGAATTAGAGGGATCTTGTAGTTAAGGAGGGATATATAGCCCTGCTTAAGTTAACCCCTTCAAATTCGAGCTTGAACTGGGTACCAGTGAGCTGCTCATAGGTATTATTGGCTAAGGCCACCGCTGGGGCTGACAAGATGAGTTTCCCAAAACGAATGGGCAGAAAAGAGTGGGCTTCAGTGGCGCAAGTGTGATTGGACCTACAGTTCCAAACCCTTGTATATAGTCAATATCAGGTGCCAGCTTAATTTTTTATAAATTTAGTTGACACAAAGTTTACACGGGACCCAGCGTCAAGGATAGCCCTACCTGCACTCCATTAATGACAACCTCCACCCTAGTTAATCTTCCACCCAAGTTGGGGGAAAGAGAGAGGACCTCCTTTAAATTTAAGAGTAGAGGCAAGCCATTTGGAAGTTTCAGGGAATTTTTCTTGGATAGTATTCAGTGTATGGACACACTGGGTGGAAAGGATCATCGTGACAATGAGCTGGTCAACGTCAATGGCAGTGTCAATGACCTCAAAACCCCTCAACATTTGGCTGAGATAAGTTTTGTGGGGGATCCTAGCCCAATCCACTCTCTGGGTTCAATCAATCATATACCACCACTTCACTTTAGGCTTATAAGACATAGTGACCCACATCATCACAAACCCCTTCAGATCCTTAGTCAGAGGGATTCTCAATGCACATCAAAAATTACATTGGTTGGGAGATAAGGTTGGGGCTTCCCTTGTTGCAGTAGGGTCCTGGGGCGCTCAATTACCCAGGTAACTTTTTGAGGAGAATCTGTAATAGTTACAGCTCTACAATTAGGCTTTGATGCAGGGGTTTTGGGTTGCCCATGGTTACATGTTTTGAGTTATTGATAGCCGGAGAAGATTTCAAGGGGTATAGAGATATTGCCTTGGCAGAACGTAACAATTGAGGCACATTGGAAGACCTTTTTAACGAAGGAAAAGAACAGGAAAAAATGATAGCTAACTATACCAGCCGCACTTTAGGATATGGAGATGGAGGGGAGCGCTGCCCTGTCACTGCTAGTATCCTCTGCCTATCTTCATGGGATGGAGAAGATTTTTGCGGTGGCAATTCTTCAGGAGCAGATTTCTCAAGAGAGACAGCCATAGATTAGGCTAGAGGGATTGGAATAAATTATCAACTTAGAGCTCCTTGATTTGAATCACTTTCATAATAGTTGGCCACCACCAACAAGGCCTCTTTAATATCTCATTCATTTTTGAAGGTGAGTTTCACTGAAGAAATATGAAGCGCCAAAGAGAGATGAGGCGGTAAGCCAGACAAAATAGCAGCAATAGCATCATCTAGAGGTAGCATTTTTGCCAGCAACAGAGACTGAGCCTCACTATAAAATTACTCAACAAAAGAGGGGATTTTCCCTCTTGAAAGATGAGCACATAAAGGCCTTCTTTGCCTTTGGAAAGCTTGTGTGGAGCCAAATTCCTCATTAAGAGCTTGTTTAACCTCTGCCCAGGTGCTGAGGTTGACCATGTGGGGAATCATTATTTCTTGAGCCATACGACTCAAGCAGGGGAGCATGTACCTTTTCTTCTGGTCAGTGTAATGGTCGGGTTAAAATGATTGTTACATTTTGCCTTGAGATTTGGATTTCCAAATCTCGAGTCAAAACACTTTTTGGGTTTTTTGAGGTTTATGCGGGGTCCAGCACTGGGCTGTGCCCCTCCCGCACTATTCTTAGGCTCTTAGGGGTCTAAAGAACAGTGCAGGAGGGGCTCCCCAGAAGGGCAACCTTAAAAGGGTGAGCCCATGCAATTCTGAACTTAGTTCAGAATTCTTTCTCATTTCCTGCTCTTGCATGAGATTCTCTGGTGGCCTCGGGGCCGCCCTTGCCTTGTCTTACCTGGTATCTTGCGGCGAACTGAATTTTGTATCCTCAACAAAATATTGGGATTTGGTGTTGAGAACCTTGATCTACCAAATACCCTGGTTTTTTATGTCTCATTTGTGGTGCCCTAAATATTGAGATTGAATTCATCTGCATGTTTATTTTTGATAATAAATAAAACAAGGCTAATTTCAGGGTCAGATCCTCACTTACCTGTGTCATCTTTTCTCGCTTTTGAATTTCCCTAAATCTGAGGTTGAATTGGTGAGTATGACGAATCAAAGCGCTTACCTTGAGGGAACCTCATATCAGACAATCATTTGGCGTCCATCGCAAAGGCAAGATGGTGGTCAAAAACTGGAATGTTTTTGACTGTTACAGTCAGTCGCTCCTTCCACCACTGATTTATAAACATACAGGAAGGATGTAATAATGCCTTTACCAGGTGTAAACCTATCTCAGAGAGGGGGTATATAGATGGTAGGAGATTCCCCATAAAAGATATGAGAAGTGTGCTGATAAAGCCTTTTAAGGCGATACAAAGCACTAGCTAACTGGTGTTCTAACTCAACTAACTTGGATTCAGACGCAGTTGTCATGTTTAAACAGAATACTTGTGGTGTACAGGCCCCTGTAGTGAGTACTACTTATTGAAAATTAGGCTTTATTGTTATATCTGGTGCGTTTTAGCCTAAAGTACAACAGTTAATTGAAGGAGAATTAGGTTTCTATTGCTATTATAAATATTTTAGGGGTGATTTGACCACTTATCTTCAAAATAACGGAAAAGTTAATATAATCAAAATTTTGGTTTTTATAGTTTTTATTAGTAATTTCAAAGGGATAAAGGAACAAACCCTCTTAATAAGTCAATACTAGTATCTAAATGTTGAGGCTTAAAGTTCAGATTACCTAATAACGTCTAAATTAGGAAATATTGGGATTTGACCTATCAGATTGGTCAAGACTCGCCTTGCTTCAATGTGAGGACAGATGGGGAATTGAAAGCCAGGAAGATGAGCCTGTGAGGAAGGGATTTAGTAAATTCAGACTAATCAGAAGGCGGGAAAATATTTTCACTTTGCAGGCCCCCTCTGACCCTATAAAAGGGTCGGTCTCCATGATGTAGATTGTACTAAATTAGATGTGGCCTGGGAAATAGCCTCCAATAGACTCCCCTGATTCAGATTACAATTTTGGTGTTCTCTGACTGACTGAACTCATAATCTTGACTGAATACTAGTAGAAGAGTTACCTCAATTTGAGTGGTTCCACCAGGAATAAACCAGGGTCTTTTAGCCAATTATATTGTCATTTTCATCCAAAACTCTCTTTTTACAATATTGGACTTACAATTGTCTGACAATCAATCCCAACTGATGCAATCAAATAATACTCACTTACAACCCCCATTATTGGGGTTAAACCAGATCTATGCGCCAACTGAATCCTATTTGACATATGTGACCTGCATGCTGCAGAGATTCAATTGGTATTGAGTATAGATCTTAGCTTGAACGCTAGGATATTCACCAAAAAACTCCCTGATATCCCATATTATGATGTTTTTAAGCAAATAAACTTTACTCTTTTCGCCATTACTACTTTAACTTACCTCTATTTTTATTAGGGACAAAAAACATAGTTAGTATTTACCACTTGTAAAAATTTACTTAAAGGTTATTATTGACAAATAACCCTAGTAATCTTTTTACTGCACAGGTTTGGTTTTCTTATGCACTTTGTCACATTGTATAGTATAATAGATTATTGATCAATAATAGTATGACAACTATTATCTGTAGTGCTTTCCTATTCCTGTTACTATCACTATTAGTAACATTATTCTCCGCAAATTATCCAAAGCTGATAATCAATCAGGAAAATGAGCAAATTTGTACACACCAACACCAGCTGGGCAAAAGTGGCCAGCGAAAAAGGCCCTAAACCCACCCAACCTGTTGGAGAAAAACGCCCCAGCAGTACATTGGGACAATCTCCCCCAAAAAAGGGTGAGCATAGCGCCGCACCCAGAGTTTTGCAATTTCTACAAAAAATGGGCGCTTTCACAAAAATTGAACATTCCCAACCCTTGTCCTCCCTTGAGCATGGCCTTAGAATTATGGTCGGTGATACCTCCCTTGAGTCATGGGAAAAATGGGGGAGGACTTCTCCATGATTTTCCCAAACACTGTCTCAGTAAATTTTAAAAACTTACATAGAGGATGGGTGGATGTCAGGTTCATGACCGTGGAGGAAGCGGCAGATTAGCAAAAACCAAATTTTCCATAAAAATTTACAACAAAGATCGCATTATCTGCACATATCTCTTTCTGCTAAGCATCGCTTTTCAAAAATCAATTCAGCCTGAAATTTAGCTCCACTAAAGAGATTTACGAATTTTATTAGCAAATATGGCGGGAAACCCCGCAAAAGAACCCGCAGGCTATGCCAAACGAGCCAGCACCACCCCAAACGAAGCAACCCTCAGTTTCCCACCTCAGGGTTAACCAGAATCACCCACTCTCAAGCAGCAGCCATGAAAGCAGGCACCACCCCCAACCTGGAGCTAATTCAACTAGCGCCAGTTCACCTGATCGCACTTCTGCAACCTGCACGCCTAACAGCTCTGTGTGCGCTGCCTCCCACCAACCCGCTGGGCCCCCTCCAACCAAGGAGGCCATCACCCACGCTGTTTTAATGGCGTCTGCTCAGTTAAATGCAACTCAGCCCATCCAGACATTCACCTCCCCCATTGTGTCAGCTAATTCAGCCCCATCTATTATTGCTGACGCCGTGTTTCTGGCTCCCTCCATGAGGGGAGATACCCAGCTACCTGGCCCCAAACCCTCAGATGTAAGGTTGGATTAGCCGCACATTCTGGTTCACTAAGCACCAAATTGGGACAATCTACTCTTCCCAATAAGGATTCAAATGGTTCAGATTTTGGAACTTCACACCAGTTCTAATCTCACCCGTCCCATTTAAACCCCATAATCGGCACTTTTCAAGTCGGCACTTTATCTCCATATGCTGAAAACGACCAATTCACCAATCAGCCAGTGAGTTTTGCCCACGAAATCACAGCAAATACTCAGGCTGAATTTACCCAAATAGATTGGGATGGAGATGAAACATCGCCCTCCTCCCAATTGGCTGAAGTTAATTCCAATCTGGATGGGACTCCCCAATTTAGCGAGGCCCAACAATCCGCCCCTCAATTTAATATGACGCCAGCAACTGCTGTAACATTCCAGCAACAAGGGAACTCCACAAACTTGTTCAAACCATCAGCTCACACTCAACCTGCGATTGCAGCCCAAAGCAAACACAAACGTACCAAAGGAGCCACTGGGGAGTGGCAAAAACCTCTGGCACCAAAGCTACCCAAAGCTGATCCCCGTGAAGTGGCGTTTATTGCTGATTAAAAAGAAATGGGCCGAAACTAGAGCGCAAAAGGCTCTACCTCGCTCAACCCTCTCCCATGCAATTCGCCTTTATTATGGGCATAACCCTGTTGAATTCTATACAGAGGATTACTTTTCATACTTTGCAGCGATTGCGGAAATATTCCCAATTAACACCACCATCCATGAATCAGTGGAGGGCCACTACATCGATGTGGGCTTCACTGAAGCTGCCCTTTTACTGACCATGCTGCCACCCTCCAGGTCATTATTCCACGTGGATCTCTTCGCATCTCCCGCACACGCTCTCACCTGGAGAAAATTTCATGGGTTACTTTTTCCAACCTACCAACGACTGTTGATCCTGAGTCTCTTAAACTAGCGCTCCATCGTGGTTTAATGGAGTTTGGGTCTGTTCTTTCAGTGGACTTTAGCGTCCCCTCTTACTATGCTCCCACTCAAAGAGCTCGCACTGCTAGGGCGTCATTCATCCCCTCCCCCACTGTATCCCGCAACATTGAGGTTATTCCTCGTGTGGCGGTAGTTGGGGCATGCCCTGAGATCTTTTTTGTCGACCCTGATCAGACGCGCCCCCGGTGTTCATAATGTAACGCCCTTGGACACTTGTATAGTGGCTACACAGCTCGAAAACAAGCCCTCTTAGCCACCACCCAGGGGCCTAAACCAGGCCAAAAACAATCCCACGTGGCCGCAGCAGCAATTCCACAACCCACACAATGGGTTCCCGTTCAAGACCTGTCCCCTGAGGCCTTACGCCTAGCAGTTTAAACAACTAACCCCACTATTGGTATGGGATACCTTTGCGCTCATGCCCCCTTCCAGTGGGCACCCCCTCCATTCTCCCAGAGTCAACTCCCTCTCTCACCAAGCGCAAGGCATCTCCCACAGGGTGCCCCTCGTCAGCACCCCCACTCAGGGCTCCCGCCCCCCCCCACCAACCTCCACCAGCGATTTATCGCATTAACCCTCAGCTCCCAATGGAGCTATGCCCACCAGCATGGACTGGCAACCCGCGGCCTGCGGTAGAAGTGCCACCTCAAAGAGTCCTACCCCAACCCCACGGTCCATTTCGCGCGGATCCTTTGCAGTGTTGGAGGAAGTGAATATGGACTCAGACTCATCAAATGGGGACACCGTGGAGGTCACCATTGAGCACCCTCAGGTCCTTCCCCTGCGACGGAGCGGGGGCAGCATCCTAGGTTGGATTACTGGGTCCTCCGCCCCCCACCCTCTCCTTCCCCTCAGAACCCTCAACGCTCCTCACGGATTGCAGCTAATAGTCAAGCTAAAGGACTCAAAACTAGCCGCCTCACAGCAGCAGGTTTAAGCGCTGGCAACCCCCCAGGACATGGAGGGGAACACCTATGAGTCCCCATGGCAGCACCCTGTCCTTCAATCCATCAACGCAAATGGGTTGCGGGACTTTAAGTGGAGAGCCCGCCTCCTCCAAAACTTCAGGTCAGCACAAATTGACATCGCTGCTGTCCAGGAGCCCCATATCCTCCCCCACGAACAATCTGCATGGAATGAACAGTTTGGAGGCAACTCCTTCTGGACAAACCATGCCGCCCTTATTGTTTTGAATCCCCGGGTTAAAACCCATTCTTTTTCACAATATCTAGGTGGCCGCCTCATACTGGCCAAACTCACCACTCCTGACTTCTCCTTCTTCGCTGCAAGCATCTACCTGCCTAATGCAGGTCAGGAGAAAAATCGGCTCTTGGAAGAGCTCGTCCAACTCAATCTCCCGCGGAATACAGTCCTCTTAGGAAATTTCAACACAACCATAAGTCGCGTCCGTGACTCTTACCCCCTGCAGCAAAGTAACGCCCTGGATCAAGTCGCCTCCAGGATTTCCTTCGCCTGAGTGGCTTTATAGATGCGCTTCCACCCTCCGCGTCTGGCCTAGGTTGCATGACTAGGATCCAGTATGATGGAGGAGCTCTCCAGTCAGCGTCACGCATAGATTTGGCACTGATTAGCCCCCTGCTAATTGGCCGCGTCTCCTCTCCCATCTCTCGTGACAACCATCTGAGTGATCACAGGTCACTCACCGTTGTCCTCACCACCACACTTAGACCGTCGCGTAGGTTCTGGGCTAGGGTTGCCCCAGCTCTTCTCAACAACCCCTTCACTAAGGAGAAGTTGTCTATGACCATCCGGGAGACTCTCACCTCCCCCCACCCCACCTGCTTGACCACAAGGCTAGATGGGCGGTGACCAAGGAGGGCATCACCCGCGTTGCTTACAACTGTGCCAAAGCCCAGATGACTGCAGCTCGCGCCAGAGTCAAAAGGGCGGAAGCCAGAATCAGACATCTGGAGCGAAACTGCCAGCCTTCGCCATCTCCCAGATGGTTGGAAGACGGGAAGCGGCGCAGGAAGCACTACGCTTGGAGCTCACACTGCAGGAAGAACGGGCAGCAAACTTTACAACATCTCGTTACTATGCTCAATTGGAACGCCCCACCCGCTTTTTCTTTCAGAAACAGAAAGCCCGGTCAACAGCGCAGGATATTACTGCACTGAAGATTGGCACTACAACCACTTTAGATAAGGAGGAAATCATGCAGGAACTACACCGCTTCTACTCCAGCCCCTTCCATGCCACCCAGGTGGACCCATCAGACATCTAAGGTTTCCTGTGGCGGGCTCCAGAGCCGCCCATTGACCCACGGGCTGATGAGGCTCTACTGGCGCCTATTTCCATCCAGGAGGTGATGGAAACCTTTCTGAAATCCCCACGGCTTAAAGCCCCAGGCCCAAATGGAATACCCTTCGAGGTGTACCTTCTGGAACCTGCAGTGATAGCCAGAACCCTCCAGGACCTCTTCGCTGCACTCTTGGTGAATGGCGAGGTCCTCCCCGACTCCAGAGGATCAATCACGACCCTCATTCACAAGAAGTTAGACCGTGAGAACCTGGCGAACTGGCGCCCCATAGCGTTGATCAACACAGACCACAAGCTCTTCACGAAGCTTCTGGCCAAACGCATCACCAAATGAGTATCACCTCGCCTCTCCCCATCCCAGCACGGTTTTATTCTGGGGAGGTTATTATGGGACAACTATAATGACCTTCACGTGACTTTGACTGCAAACTCTCGTAAGGTGAATGGCTTTGTGGCTCTCCTGGATATGGAGAAAGCATATGATCGGGTAGCCTGGAAGTATATTGATGCTTCCTTGGCACGCTTCCATCTCCCACCCGCAGCTAGGCGCTCGATATCAGCGCTCTATGACCAGCTCCACACCAGAGTCCCGGCGCCAATGGGTTTTACAGTGGCAGTACCAGTTGGACAAGGTCTCCGGCAAGGGGACCCCCTGAGCCCTATCCTTTTTAACATCACCCTTGACCCCCTCTTGGCCTCCTTACAGGACAATATAACAGGGATTCTGGTCCCAGGTAAAGCCCCACACGCACCATGGCATTTGCAGATGACACTGCCATTGCATTTGGCTGCCCTGGGGATGTTGCCCTCGCTGCTGTGACCATTGAGAGGTACACCAAGGCGTCCAACGCCATGGTCAACACCTCCAAGACAACAGTTGTACAGGTCGGCTCCCCACCTTCCCCCCACCATTTGGTATTAACCTGAGCGCGGTACCTTCCGTCACCTGTGCGTTCTCACAAACCAACAAGGAGTTGCGCTAAAAGACAATGAGGACTTGCTCCTCGCAGCAGTTAACTCCAGGATTGCCAGCTGGAACTGGCGGCACATCACCCCCAGGGTCGAGATCTGATGGCCAATGTGTTCCTCCTCTACAAAGTCTGGTTCCTAGCGCACGTCTGCCCATTCACAGATGCCTTTTATACGCGGCTCAATGTACTCCTCCGCTGTTGGATCTGGGGCTCAAACCATCCACCAATGGCCCTCTCAACCATTGCCTGACCCTGCAATGAAGGGGGCCTAGGGCTTCTGGACACGCAATCCCACGCCACCACAATCTTCCTGAAGTTTCTATTGCCGATTGTCTGCTGGGACGCGACCCCCATGCTCGAATGGGCGCCCGCCCTCCGCCTGTCAGTGTCATCAGCTCTGGGTCTTCCTAGAGCATCTCTGACCTCATTAGGGGAGTGGCTCACAAACAACCCAGGTCATCGCCTAAAACCATCCTCATCTTCCTACTGGAACCAGGCTCTCCTTGCCCTGAAACGAGTAGGCGCGCGGATCCACCATGCCTTCCCATACAGAAGGGAAGGGCCTGGCCTCAGCCCCCGTCGCCATGCAATTGTGCACAATGGACAAGTTGTCACAACTCGCCTCAACCCCCAAGATCGTCCTCCCATCCACCCAAGACTCCTTGAGCTCCTCCCTCCGTGAGATTTGACCTTAAGGAATTGTGGAAGGACGTCTATCACCCCATCCTGTCAGCAAAGGTGTCCGACACCTTATGGAGGGTGCTCCACTGTTCATACAGGACAGGGGACCGGACTGGCCCTACCTTCCAGCACCGAAGCTGCCCCCACTGTGTGGAGCCTATTGACTCCCACCTCCATCGTTTTTTCACCTGTCCAGGTGTCACCGCATTTTGGCCAAAGGCCCGCGCGCTCCTCCATGCTCAGCCCTGGTCTGGACACCCTGTGCAAGACCTCATGTTTGATCAGACATTGCCTGGTTGCCACCGACCCCTCCGTGTCCTCGCCTATGCCACAGCCATCTGGACCATCCATAACTCCTTCCTTCGTGCTGCCTTTGACCAGCAGATGTGGACCCTTCCACACATGATCACCCACTTTCAGGTACACTTTGAGATGGCCCTGAAGGTCTGCACTATGTCACCAACCCTCCCCCGCTCAGTTATCACTGCAGCACAGCTCTGGCGCGCAAACCCCCTCCCTTTCTCGATGCCTCCTCCCTCCCCTTCCCTCACCTCAGGCTCTTAGGAGCCCAGGCGTAATTCAATAAACATCGATGAATCCCCCCCTTGGGTTGGGACCATCTAGTACTAAAAAAAGATCGCATTATCTGCACGGTGCGCATATGATGAAATGAGGCAAATGACCTATTCATCATATTTGACTGACTCCCGAGCACCATGCACTGTGATATCCTCAAGGATGAGCTCCACGTGGGCCTCAAAAGTTATGGCGAAATTAAACAATTTGAATTCAAAAATTCCCCCTCCTGCCCCACCTATGCACAGAGAAGGCAATACCCATTATTGAACCTAAACAGGACGTGGTAGAGGATATCACCCTCATTCCACGCACACCACCATCAACCTCCCTGATGGCAGCCTATCTTGCCCATTCCGCATCACACTAGAACACACTCCGCCCATCTGCGGCTTCTGCTCACTCTAGGCCACAAAGACCACATGTGCCCCATCAAATGCAGGGTGGAAGCACCAGAATTTTGTGAGGACAATATGGATGAAACGTTCCCAACCTTTGGTAAAATGAAGGACTCCTCTTATGCCTTCCTTTGGGGCGAAAGAGCCAAAATTACTTTAGTCAAACCCATTTCATGCAAGGATCGTCATCGCGCACAGGCTGCCCACAAGCAGGCCACAAGTTCCACCAAAACCCAAGCCCACATTATGATTTCCCTGGACCAGATTCAGTTGGATGCCATAGCAGCGCGGCGAAATAACCTTTCAGATTCCCCACATAAAATCCAACAAAATCAAAGCAAATTTTCAAACACAACCAATCAGACGCCTCCAATCACACTGAAGCAGAACCACCATGCACCACTGTGGATCCTCCTAGCCAATCACACGTGATCAAAAACAACGTGGTCCATGAGTACAATATGGAATTATCATCCCAGCCAATCACAAAGTGACAACGCTCCTGCACAAAACCCAGTTGCCCCAAAACCTAGCTTCTACACATCTAGCCCACAGGTAAGCAGCGGAAAATTTTACGCTGGTGGGGAACAACACAATCAATGCCAGAGCCAAACCCCACGGAGTAATCTGAGCCCAAAGAAACCAAACAAAACTGATGCTATGACCACCAAGCAACAGCTGGTTCTGGCTGATCGGCCTCAAACTTGTAGTATGACCCACGCTGCTAAGGAATGGGGTGCCCCCAGTGGGTCGCCCCAACGTTCCTGATGTGTGGATTACCGCAATCATCATAAGGATGCTCAACATTGTGGGAGCCAAAGCCCCCACATCCTGGGCCAAAAAAATGGCTTTCCTGCGCAATATCCCCGTGGACATCTTGGCCATCCAAGAACCCCACTGTCCACCAGGGGAGGAGGAGTCATGGTCAACCATGCTCTTCCCAGCTAAATCCTTTTGGATGTACCACTGTGGGTTAGTAATTTGATCCAACCGCAATCCCCCAGTAAATATCCAAAGCACATCCTCCCTCCTGGAGGGATGGCTGCTTCTAAAAAATTTTGAGTGGAATGGAGAAAATTTCGCCGTGGTATGCATATATGCCCCAAATGATCCAAATGACACCAAATTTTTTTCTGATATCCTCTCAATCCTTTTTGCAAAGACAACATCTTTCATGGGAGATTCTAATTGCTGGCTCTATCCCATAACTGACCGCTGGCCTAAAACAAAGGCCATACCCCTTGGCCACACGGAACTTTGCATACTAAAGGCAACGCTGGGCCTGTATGATACCATCCCTAAACGGGCCACCACGCTGGCCAAAATGATGAGGCCTCACTACAATAACAACCAACTGGTCTCAATGACCCAGATTGACCTGATGCTCGCCCCTGTAGACTTCTATCACCATGTATCAAATTTAAAACAACAATTATCCCCCTCTCCAACCACCGAATGGTTTCAATAAAATTATCATCTGTGGCAAAATACCAAAAGCCACCAACCTGGCACAAAGTTCACCTAAGCACCATCCATCTTCTGGAGCTTAAACTTTGGATCGAGATGGTTATAACAACACAGACAAAAAAACGACCACCTACAGGGAACCCTATCGCCAAGTGGGAAATTTTCAAGACTAGAGTAACCAAGAAGGCCTGTCACTTGAACTCCATAAAGCTGACTGCGACTTCTGTGACAATCAATAAGGCTAACAGACAGCTCCAACACTTAGAAAACAACACACCCCGCGAGGGATACAGCCCTCAATGGGGACGCCTGTGGTTCCAAACATCCGCACAGGTCAACTCCCTCTTTAGAAAACACCAGCACTATGTAGTGTATGGCACAAATCAAAATACATTCTATCCAGCGAAACCACATAACCCAATTCTTCCGCTGCTTTAAACCAATCTCAATCTTGGTGACCTGTACACAGGTCCGTCAAGCAGATGACACACTGGAATCCACACCATCTGAAATATTGGCTGAATTACACCGATTTTACATTAACCTGTACATGGCGGATTTCGTGGCACCTATTGAAATAGAAAAAATTTTCTTTCATCTGCTGATATTGACAATATAGCTGATAAAACAGACCCTGCCAAACCCATCACTAGAGAGGAACTATGGGATGTAATAAAATCAACTCCGCATCACAAGTGCCCTGGGCCTGATGGCCTTCCATATGAATTTTACAAAAAGTACTTTAATTACATCGCACCAGTACTACTAGCAACTATGAACAAGTGCCTGGAGGACACAGCCCTTCTAACTGGCGGCCAAGATGCGTATGTGGTCACACTCTTCAAAAAAGGAGACCAGGAAGACCTAAACAACTGGCGTCCAATCACTCTCACTAACACCGATACTAAAATACTAACAAAAGCTTAGCTAAGCGTCTGGGATGCATTGCACAGACAACCCTCTCCCCCATCTGTTTGGCTTTATCCCAAATTGCTCAATTTGGGATAACATTCACACCATAGCCAACATCTGCCAAGCTAACCCCACAGGCGCTCCTGCTTTCCTGGACCAAAGGAAAGCATATGGCCGAGTACACTGGGACTAATTGGAACAATGTCTAAAGGCCTTCAACCTACCATCCCGCTTTATAAAGTGGGCGTTCCTCCTAACACGCTCAGCCAGGTTTGCAATCAGAGGCCCAGGTTTCCTAACCGACACCATCACCCCACAAAGGGCCTCAAACAAGGCGACCCGCTTAGCCCCCTACTATACAATTTTAGCCTTTCTTTCTCCTCCGCATAGAAAACTTCAAGCTCTCTGGAATCAGGTTGGAGAGACAACTACCAACCAAAATGCTTGCCTTTTCTGATGACTGCGTATTGGCATCTCAGGCAATAGGGATGCCAGAGCTATTGAGCGCATTATTCACCGATATGAGTCAGTGAGTAACGCCAAGCTGAACAAACAGAAAACAGAGGTAATTGTAATGGGCAAATTCAGCTCAAATTGGATCCCCCCTCCCACAACTGACTAAACCAACCCACCGCACATCCTACCACAAAGAAAGACCTACGACAATAAAACCACTGTGCTTACCCTTTGCACCCCACCCTGCCACCAATCCAGTCCTTCATCTGGAAATATGGCTTGAGGCTGGTGGATACGCACTTGGCACCATTGAAACCAAAAAATTGGACAACATCACAAAAAAAATGACAAACATGCGGAGGAGTAAAGCTAGTTTAGCTGGAAGGGTTGTGTTAGCCAGCTCCCTGATCTTGTCGACGTTATGGTTTGCTGCTCACGCAGTTCCTTTATCCACCAACTTTACCAAAGCAGTCTACAAGCTCCTGAAGAACTGGCTGTGGTCTGGATACCGCGCACCAGTCAGGCTGGAGACCATGTACGGCCCATGAAAGAAAGGTGGGATGGGGCTGCTCAACTTCACGGAACAAGCAATGCAAATCTTGGCTCATGGATAGCTATAACAACGTCGCCCAACCCGCTTTCCCCCACTGGGCCAAGGCAGCCCAAACCAACTTTGCAAGGGCACTACACCTGAGGTGCCCATCAAACCCTACAACACTGATGAAGTACCTAACAACACACCCAACAGCATCAGGACCGCACAACACCAACCGCTACTTCAAACGCGTCCTGCACACCCTAAGACAAGGGGATTGGAGTTTCTCCTATGCAAAACAATCTGAAGATACTAACCAGCAAATAGAGTATACGCTACTCCACAGAGGACAAACTGTGACCAGCGCACCTGCCCCACTACCACCTTTCCCCCTATCCCGGATTGACTATCTAAATTACCAAGACGTCCCATATGACTTACGCACCCAAAGGAAGGTGTGCGACCTCATCACTTGCCCCCTCTTATCCCCACAAGTGGGCTCCACAGTGTGGCGCTACATGCGTTGCACGTTTAGAACAGCTGACCGCACCATCTCAATGTTCAAGTCATGCGCCATCTGCGGCAGACCCAACACGCTAGCCCACCGCCTGAAAGAGTGCCCGCCATCCAAGATTATCTGGGCCAATGTGATGTACTTATTCCAGCAATCACCATCAGCTGAATTCCGACTATCCCGCGATATACTGGCACTCAACATGGCCTCACCATCCCAGACGCTAAGGGCTTTGATTGTGAGTATTGCAACATGGTCCATTCACACAATTGCCCTTGATGCCTTCAACGGGATCTTCCACAACATTAACCAAGCTATCTTCAGGTTCCACAGCCATTTGGCTGACCAATTCCAAGCCAGGATATTCGAATAACTAAAACACAAATGGAAGAAACAGATGGGTAACTGGCTACCAATCTGGTTCCTTTGATGAAACACTGAAAACCTCACAATCTCTATAGGCGGTACACCCTACTAGCCCTTGAGCTGTTAAGTATCTCAAAGTCATAGTCACCCAAAACCGTGGCTACTAGCCACACCCAAGTGTACCTTGTCTTGTCCTATCTTTCTGGTTCCAATGCTTAGTGTACTCCCCCCTTACTTTCCTTTCCCTACATATTAGATGTGTCAGTCCCCTTGTCGGCCATCCTCAAATAAACAAAACTATTATCTGTAGTTGAGTATGAATTCTTATATTTTGGCCCAACGCTCGACCAGTATTCCCAATTAATTACTTAGGATGTCATGATCTAGGGATTCGTTCCCTCATTCTGTCAAACCCAATCTTTGCTGATATTCCCTGGTGACAGTCTCTTCGGTCCAACACACAGTTGGCAGCAATCCCCAATTGTGTCTCCTTCTTCTCTAGATCCCTGCTCATATCTTTACTCTTTTCTCTAAGAGTCTTTCAGTTATTGCACACAGCAATATTTTATATAACCAAGGTAGCCGACCAGGGGACAGACATTTTCCAAATATATGTGAAACTAAGAATATAACCAACAAATATAAAATTGGGCACCCCAGGGTACTCAAGTTACCCCTGTTGCCAGCGGGACTGCCAGGTATGGGGGGGTTGGTGCACTACTCGGAGGGGGTTTCCCCTGTATGGAGAAGGTGTGAAGGAAAGGGTCTGTGTGGAGGAACCAGAGTGGGAACCATGATTCTATGAGCGCTTTTTGTCTTGGTCTCATATATCCATAGAGCCAGGATTGGAAGTGCTCTAGTAAGTGGACATGGAATCTGTTAATAATCCCATGAATGGTTGGGACCGTGCCCTTGAACGCATCTAATGCAATTGTGTGTATTGTCCACATTGCAATGGGTATTATTAGGGAGCGGAGGGTAGATGGGATTGGTGACTCGATCAGGAGTGCAAAGATACTTTTTGATATCGAGAATATCTGTTTGTTTTGAAACTTGAGCAGACGTGCGACTTCCTGCCATATAGCTTTGGTTGGGGGGCATGTTTCTAGGCGGTGATGTAGGGATCCCTCCCCTCCACATACTGCACATGTTTTGTGGAGGGAGTTGGAGCGGTCCGTCGTCCTATAGGTCCTTCTCAAACAGCGCCAGGCGTTTGCTCTTACCTTGGCTGTAGGAGTGGGTGGTGTGTCATTTTCCACATTGCTTTCTGTGTGGTTAAATCATAGGGAATGTCCAGCATATCTAGGTATTCTATCCTAGCTATGCTTTGGGTTGTTGCGAGCATATCCCTCTGGGGGTGGTTTTCTGGGTTTCTTAATTTGAATTGGGGGCTGAGTCGTCCACTTCCCTAAATAGTACCCATGTTCTCTATGGTCCATCCCATACGGTGGATAGTTCGGAGAATATGTTTGAAATGAGGGTAGGTTTCATGCAGACCTGTTGCAGTAGGGTGCTTGGCAAGGTATGAAAGTAGTCTTGGTGGACTATGTGGGTTGGTTAATTTGAGCGCCTGTGCAAAGTTAGTCCTTGCTGCTCTGGACCAATGTTGTTGCGGGAGGTCTGGAGCAAGGATTTCCTTTATCCAGGTACCTAGGATGTGATTGGCATGGCTCTCAAAATCTATTAGTCCCATGCCTCCGCTTGAGCATGGGCCAGATAGTGTTTCCATCCGTATAGGAGGGTGAGAGCCAGGCCACAGCCAGCCCTGGATAAGCGCGCGAATTGAGGTTATAAAGGTAGGTGAGAAGGCTATCGCATGGCCTGGTACCACAGTACTGGGAGGATGAGCGATTTAGCAACTGTAACTCGTCCTATTAGTCCTGGGGTTCTCCCCTTGAAGGAGGCTACGCGTTTGGATACCCGTTGTAACAGGTTACTTTCCATTGTCTCATTAGCATATCCCCCTGATTCTAGCCAGATTCCAAGGTGTTGGACAGGAGTGGTGGTGGGAGGTGTTGCAAAGGGTAAAATAATTGGGCTTTTTCTTCGAGTGTTGGTGTGAGGTTCTGATGTTGTGGCCCAATTGTTTGTGTATTTGCCTAAGAGAATGATTTCTGTCTTCCTTTTGTTGAGTGATGCATTGCTCACCTTGGAGTATTCCTCTAGAGTGCGTTTCAGCTGTCGGGAATCTTCATTGTTTGCTATACCTGCTACGCAGTCATCCGCAAAGACCAGTAACTTGATTTTTGGTTTTCCTTGTGCGGTTATCCTCATGAGACGTGAGTCAGTTACTCGGAGGAGTGGGTCAAAGCTAAAATTGTATAGCAGTGGGCTGAGGGGATCCCCTTGTTTGAGCCCTCTGTGTGGTTTATCTTGTTTGTTAGGAATCCAGGGCCGCATACAGCCATGGTTGCAGATTCTGTTAGGAGCATCGCCCATTTTATGAACCTTGGTGGGAGTTTGAAGGCATGTAGACATTCTTTTAGGCATGGCAACTAACACGGTCATACGCCTTTTCCTGATCCAAGAAGACCAGGGCACCAGTTGCTTTGGATTGGCAAATGTTTGCAACAGGGTGAATGTTGTTCCATATTAAACGCCCTGGTATAAACCCAAACTGGTTGGGTGATAGGACGTCAGATGCAATTGCGCCTAATCTAGCTGCTAGAATTTTTGTTAGAATTTTTGTGTCAGTGTTGGAGAGTGCAATTGGGTGCCAGTTGGCCAGGTCCAACTTGTCACCCTTTTTATACAAAGTTATAATGTAGGATTCATGGCCTCCTGGTAATAGGCGTGTTTCCAAAAGAATATGGTTCATTGACGCTAATATGAGGGGGGCGATTTGTTGAAAATATTTTTTGTAAAAGTCGTAGGGTATCCCATCAGGCCCTGGGCAATTCCTACGTGGTGCACCGCAATTTGTCTCCCAAAGCTCCTCCCGTGTAATAAGAAATAGTATATTGTAATTTGGTGGTGTACTTTGTATCTTGGCAGTTTGAATAAATTCTTTAATTTTTTGTGGATCTGTTGGCATATCGCGATATAATTCGGTGTAATAGCGGTGTACTTCCGCCTTGACCTCCTCAGGGTCAGTTGCCATGGTGCCATTGGTCTTGCGGACCTGTGTGCACATGGGCTGGTTTCTGCGGGAGTGGAATTGGCGGAAAAAGTATGTTGAACAGGTTTCACCTTCCTTTATGAACTCACCTTTGTTTGATACTTTGATTCTGTGTTGGTGTTTGAAAAAAGAGATTGTTAAGTCAGGCTGAAATTTCTGCCCATTTGCGTCCCCAATTAGGGCTATAGCCAGATCTCAGAGTATTTATTTCCAGGTGGTCTAGTTCCACTAAGGTACGCTTGATTGTGGCTGTGTCCACGGTGTACTTGCGTGATGCAATATGTCAGGTTTTGTTGATTAAATCTTTTTTGAAATTTTCCCATGTTCCGATGGGATCTGAAGTGAATGGGGCTGTGAATTCTGGGTTTGTAGCCTTGTTTTCAACCCAGTCAGATATCTCAGGCAATTTTATGTTTTCTGGGTGAAGCTTTCTCCAAGGCGACACCTGTGTGTGGGATTGGGTTGGCGCTAACTGCACCTTAACTAATCAGTGGTCAGAAAAATTGATCTTTTTTGTTGTAAATTTGGAGATTCTTAAGTGGTGGGATTGTGGGATGAGGATGTGGTCAATACAACTCATCAATATGAGCAGTCCCTCACGTATGTTGGGTCTTGTCATGTGGGGAAGGATTGGTAAATTGGGGGGAAGAGCATTATGTAAGCCAAGAGATGCCTTCATTGTGCGGAATTCAATGTGTCCAGGTGGGTATCTCCTGTGATTAGGCCATTGGTCCGTATTGGGGTTATCCCAGCAGTTGAAATCGCCTAATATGATGATATCTGGTGGGAGGGTGAGAGTAGAAATTTCTTTCAAAGTTTTTTCTCTCAGTTGCAGTTCACATTGCGTAGATAAATGCTATCAAAATTATTTCCTCTTGGCATGTGATTGTTGCTACCAGGACTCAACCGTGCAATTTTGATGATGAATTTGTAATTTTAAATTTTTTGATGTTTTGGATGATCACCCCACAGTGAGACGTCCATACTGATTGTGATGGTGCGACCCTACTTGACCAGGATTCTTCTTCCCCTTGTAGACAGTGGGTTTCTTGGATGGCCAAGATATCTACAAGAGGTTTTCGCAGGAATTACATCTTTTTGGCTTGGGATATATGAGCCCTGGCTCCCGCGATGTTTAACATCCCTATTGACACTGAGGTGCCCGCGGCGCCTCAGGAGCAGATGAGAGGACCCTCTGGTCCTATCCCACCGCGGCTCATTTTGGCCATGCTCCACGTCTGTACTCCAACTCTTTCACTACCATTGTTGGTTCCCTTGATCTGACCCAATGATTCAATGGAATTGTGGTTTTTTGCATTTGCGTCAACTTTTCCTACACAGGTCTCATGTTGATTTGATGCGGGTTGTTGATTGGATTTTATATTTTTGAGGTTCAACTTTGTTGCATTGTGCACCGCATTTTCACCCAAATTGTGGTCGCATTGTTCCTCATTCTGTGAAGGACTGATGACGCTTTATGGCTCAGTCTGGTTACTGTGAAAATTTTCACCCTGGGCATATTGTTCTGATTGGTTTGGTTCGGTGAATATTCAAAATATCCTCCTGAATTTGTCCGTGGTTAATGGCGGATTCCGCGTCTGCCACCGCTTCAGCCGCTGCTCTATTGCGGGATTTTTGTGCTGCTTTACGCTGTTTACTTGTAACTGGGTCCACGATGGAGTATAGTCCATCTTCACCCCAGCGGAATGGGTGGTGGCCATCAGTCATTTTGGCGAAGTTTTCATTATCTTCATCCATTGCTTCCTCACAACAGTCGTTTTCCATTAAGCCCTCTTTTAAAGGTCATGCATGTTCCTTGTGGCCCAGTGAGCCACAGTGGTTGCAAATGGGTGGTGCGCGTTCTGGTGTAACTCGGAATGCAGCCTACTGGCCCCCATCTGTGAAGTGAAATTGTGCTGCGCGGGGAATTCTGGATAAATCCTCTTTTACTTCTGGGAAGGGGTTGATTACAGCAATAGCTTTGCCCATGCACAGGTCGGGCATTAAGCAAAATTGCTGTAATTTGAGTTGTTGGATTTCTCCGTAGGCCACAAGGCCTTTGCGGAGCTCTTCCTCAGTTACCTTATGAGGAAGGTTGGTGGGGAGTGAGTCAAAGGAGATGAACAAAGTTTTCACTTTGTTCCATCTGGTGCACATGGTGCACACAATTTTTTTGCCCTCGGGGAGGGCAATTTCCACACAGACTTTTGCTGCAGCATCAGCTTCATTGGCTGTTTCAAAACCAATATCAATCCAGCTGCAGCCCATGTTATTGGTGGCTACATACACCGCGTGAGGGAAAAGTGAGGGCTGTGCCTCACATGTTTTCTCCCACAGGGTTGGTGACTCATCCCCAAGGAAGATTCTGATCCCATATTCCACCTTTGATAAGGGTTGGTTGAACTGAATGTACATATATTGCGCATGTTTTACAGTGAATACTATAAACCCAGACGGTTTCTGAGCTTGCAATTTCTTTGCGGATTGGGTTCCTGGTCCCCTCCAGGGCGTTTCTTGCCCTTAGTTGAACCGTTAAGTGCACCACTTGATGCGATGCTCGCCCATGTTGTATTATTTTTGTTATTAGAGTCGCCCATCTTTCCTGTGTGTGATTATCCAAATTTGCTGTTTGAGTTGAATTGTAGTAACTAAAAAGATTGTTATGAGAAAGAAAAGCAATTGCACACAGCAATGTTATCCTTGAGAAAATAGCACAATGGAAGCTGATGATAGTTTACTACTTAGACTAAACACCATGTGAAAAAAACTATAGAACTTCTTATCTGTTCTCATAAATACTGTTCACTACTAAATGCTGTTTTTCTGTTTTTCTTATCTTCTGGCTTCCTGCCTTACAAGGATCTTGGTCCACCTGACTAAGTAAATCATTATCACCAGTACCAACCGCAGGATGGGTGAAACCAAATGGAAAGTCGAGCTGATCTGTATATATTCCAAAATCTGTTTTTACTATAGTGAATCCTAGGGAATTTATAGTGGGGATTTGGTCGTTTAACCCTTGGTTGAGACCTATTCAATGAAATGGCAGCCATTGCTGTTAAATCACCGATCCTCATCTCAGCAGCGATGGTCTTCCTCATCCTGGCTAGGATCCATCATTGGACATTCTTGAGACTTAAATAGAAAGATTCAGATAACGTGTCTCTAACGTTTTCCTTTCAAATTAAGCGAGCCAACCATATTTGGCTAGCGACCTGCTTAGGTAATGGAAATATTACCCATTAAGGCAGGTCACAAACCAACTAATTTATTCACTAGTTTCAGGTGGCATCACTCGACTTGCAACTTACTATTCATTCCCAATCAGTCATTGATGAAACCTGACCGATCCCAATCAATACACCTGATAGGTACTCACTATCAGATGCCCCTATTTTGTTGGAAACTCTGCCCGATGAGATCTTAAGTATTTGTTAGATTGATCCCCGATGGATATGACCAGGCGAATATCCCAAAATCCCCCACACGTAGTTACTCCAAAACTTGGGCCAACCAATTTCTAATTCACTTCGCCTTAAGGAATTTTCCCCTAGAGATTCCTGGTAATCTAGCAGGCTGAGAATATGGAAAAAATCCCAACACCACTCAAGGACGTTTATCCTGAGTGAAGATTTATAGCCAAGGAGGACTTATAATCCAGAACCCAGGAACATTGGGTCTCCTGGTAGAAAAAAATGGACAAGTGGTCTAAAACCCTTTATCCTAATAAAACTGGTACTCCCTGCCAGGTATACCTGAGTTCATGGTGAAAATACTATTTCAATAATAAATAACAATCTGGCGTCAGATCTTTCTCATGATCATTAAAGACTTAAACTCTTGGCGAATCTACCCGCTGTGACACCTGAGATGGAGCAAAGAATGCTCAGCATTGAGCAAGACAAACTTGAACTTTGAGATGCAACTACTGAGCTTAAAAGTGGATTCAGCAGTTAACCCTCTCGTTGCCATGAAGTTGGTCCTTTGTGCTGCCAATGACTGGTTAGTCTCACTAATTAAAGATATCAATGACTTACAAAGTCAAGTGGATGCTCTCCACCTTCACAAATCTTCCAGCAATACTAGTTCCTCTTTAATGAAAATGTTCCTCAGGTGTCAGTTCACATCATTTGGCTGTTAACCCCTCAATGGCACGTTTAAACCATTTTCAAAGATTAGTACATCCCAGGTGAAGGGATTATCTTCTCTTAGCTATTTAGTTACAAGTATCTTTTTTCCTATTTTGTTATGAAAGTGCTATGGAAGAAGCCAGTGACATCCAATGACCCAAACACCTACCCACTGTCTTAGTCACGTAGCTCAATACATTATGGTATTTCATCTAATGCATCACTTGACTTGGTATGACGCCAAGACTGTTTTCTTTGGGAATTTGGAAGCGACTTAACTTTATCCAATCAAAGGTTAACTTTTATGAGTATAAGCCTAAAATGGGGAGAAACTGCCAAGGAGTATACTCACCATTTTTAACTTGATTATTAAAAGTTGGTCACAGGAAATCATCTTTCTTTGGATGAAACTATCACTGTCTCTTTTTAGTGTTTATAAATGCCCAATATCCTACTCTATCTTAAAGCGGTGGTGTCTAACTTGACAACTCTACTTTATATCAAAAAAGCCATCTTGGAGATTCTTGCCAACTTACTAAAACCAACTGGGCCCCTTCGTTTTTATATTAATAAGCCTTGGCCCCAAGTATTAGCGTAGTCCCCCCTATTCACCTAAGCCCCAAATTATTCTGTATTTTATTCAAGAGAAACAACCATACTGTAAACATTTGTCAAATCCTTCAACGTAAGTTGCCAAAAAATCAGTTAGTATAAGGAAGGAGACTCCTTATACTGATGACAATCAAGTGTCTCAGGACTCTTATATTAGCTATAGTTCTATGGCCAGAACCTTGGAAATTTTGTGTTAGCTGCGCCCGCGGAAACTGAATTATCCCTTAGAAATCCAAGGAAATAAAGATCTTCAAATTTTTTAATTCTATATTGACCAGTTACCCAAACAAATTTTGGAGGTCAGTTCCTCTAAGGAGAGCAAGCGTTAACAGATAAAATCTTGAAAAGCATTAGGCAGCCCTGAGCATGGCCACAGCAAAATCCCCCTCTTGCATCACAAAAATCTTTAACAAAAGTTACTACCCATTAATCCTCAGTTTGGCTCTTTGGTGGTTTGAGTAGAAGTAATCAATTATAGGGTTAAAGTCTTGGCAATACTTGATACTGACTCACCAGCTAACGTTATTTTACCAAATTATACAGAAAATAAAAATGCCTCAAAACTGATTTACAAAGCTGAATATGATATGGCAGGTAATCAGACAATTAAGGCATATGGGGCGTGTTCCGACTTACCTCACCAATTTGGGAAACTTTTAATTACTGCCCCCGCTATTACACTAGAAAATGATAATTATGAAGGCTTATTGGAGTCCAACTGATGCGGGAGTTTAACTGCATTTTTAAAATATAAAGAAACTACCTGTCCCTATTAGGTTATTAAATTCCATTAATATTATAACTCCCAGTCAAAAGTAAATGAGCTTTAAAAAACAAACATGGCTCTTAAATTATCCATCTCTATTTGTAAAGTCGAATATCAAGTCTTAGGAGAAAGAACTAAGTTACCTCCTGAGTTTGTGGACGTTAAAGATGGGATACCATTTATATTCCCCCATCCTAAAAAGATACCATTTAGCTAACAAGTTTTTTGGTGTGGGATCAAGATTCACATTCCACCTAATCATTTATTGGAGCTAAGTAGACACCTAAACCCTTCAATAAAAGAAGCGTTGACCTACCCTGGGATTTTGGATCCTGCCTATGGGAAATATATCTCCATCTTACTAAGGAATCTAACAAATCAAACTCTCCAATTTCCATCGGCATGTCCCTATTGCTTATGTAAAATTATGTCCCATTGAAAATATTGCTGATTTGTGTTTTGGCTCTTTACAAGATTTATGATTTAATCCCTTCCCCACAATAGCTCTGGTCAAAAGTAGAAATAGGATACAATATCACCCTTAATGAACGCTGGAATGTAGAAGATCTCCCTGAGGAGTATTGCAAATAATTTTACTCAGGACCAAGTTACTATGGAAAAATGTCCGGGATAATTTACCAAACTAATATGAGGCTAACCCTCAGTTTAAATATTGGTCATACCAAATATCTAAAGTTGAGGAAGCTCAAGTGTCCCTAGAGTTACGGCAACTGTTGGAAGCAGGATAGCTTATGTCATCTAAAAGCCTGTGAGCTTCCCCGCTCTTATTAAATCAGAAAAAGAATGGTGGTCACCAT